>CAUYQV010147087.1:0-14178 GCA_963574575.1 Galagoides demidoff
GGCACCTGTAGTCCCAGCTACTTGGGAGGCTGAGGCAGGAGACTCGCTTGAGCCCAGGAGTTGGAGGTTGCTGTGAGCTGTGATGCCATGGCACTCTACCCAGGGGGACAGCTTGAGGCTCTGTCTCAAAAAAAAAAAAAAATGTTGGCTAGCTGGACTCCTAATTGTCAGCATTCTATACTTAATTGAATAATACACTGAGAAAAATATAAAGATGCTCATGTTCCCTGTAACAAGGTCAGAGTGGGAGGGTTCCCAATAGGATGCCAATAGCTTGACTATTGAGAAGTTTTCCAGAGTATTAATCATGAACAGGGTTTAAAAAAAGAAGAAGAAACAAAACAAACCCTCAAGGATTCCACTCTCAGCCCAGACCCCTCAAAATGAGATATGTGTCATAATACTAAAAGCAGATCAGAGGTATACTAACATTAAACAAGTTCACAAGACACAATAAGGAAAAACTATTCCAGGAACAAAGATACTTTAAGTCCAGACAACTATCAGATTTTCTTCTCCTGCAGGCCAAGAATTTTCTGTAATTCACACATAACATGGTTAAAAATCATTTGCTCTGTTAGCGAGTTCTATGTTGCTTCAGGGACAGTAGAACTAGGGTCTCTAAGTAGAAATCTCAGGTATTAGATGTTTGCTCATTATCAGAAAGATATTTCTTACCATGACAGTAGCTTAAAAATAGAATAGAATGTCACAAATATTATACACACTTCCTGTCTCTGAAACTGCTGGAAATAGTTGGCAGGCACTGTGCTGTGTAACTGACAGATAATGAAAGCCATTCTAATATTGAAGGGTCTGACCATGATTAAAGTTTCAAGTTTCAAAGCCTATGAATTATCTCATTTCACACCCTACCATGTAGTAGTTGGTAAGATGCTGTGTGCTATCCCCTGATATAAGACAGCATTTGTTCCATTATTCTAAATGTTCATGTTTTTTGTTTTTGTTTTTGTTTTGTTTTGCCAGAGCTGTTACTCCAATCCATTGGGTGGGGGTGGGGGGGTCTTTCATCTGTTTGCTTGATTTTTCCCTCCTTTTCTCTTCTATCATTAACATTTTCTATTTTATTATGAAAAGCCAGACTGGAATAATGGAGATCCTTGAGGCAGAATATGTACTGGTGTAATTAAGGGAGCCCAGACCAGAAATTGAGGTCAGATAGATCTAAATTCTACACCAATTCTGCCAACTCTATAACTTTAAGTAAATTATTTAACCTTTCTAAGTTCCCTCATGTATGAAGTTTGCATGTGTTTTCTTTCTTCACAAGTTGTGGAAGAATTAAATGAAATAATGTATGCAAAGCATCTGGTTCATATAATTTGTTTAATAAACATTAATTATCTTACTCTTCAGTTTGTGTAAGAAAGACAGTTGATGAGTAGAATATTCAGGTATCAATTCCAAGCACTTTCACTCTGGTTTCAAATACTTCAAAAGAGGAAGAGCCCTTTAGATCAGGCCAATATTTTATTCATCGTTGAATACCCAAAGCCAAGATTTTATTGGTCTGTCTGTAATGTTTTCTCAATAATTATATGCCCCAGGAGATCTTGGTTGGGTGGATTTGCTTTTTCCCAAAAGATTTAGATGGTTCATGAACTCAAGAAACTTCTGTTTTACAGTGGGTAGTTCAATAATAACCACATGAAAAACAAAAACCAGCCAGGAAGTAGTTTTAGTAATATGGGTAGTGAAAACAGTTACACAGTCATGGTTGATCTTATCAAGGTCAAGGAAAGTAGGAAGAGGGAAGGAAGAGATTAAAGCCAACAAACAGGGGCAAAGTCATTCTTTGTAATTGTAATTGCCAATCATACATCTGTGAGGCATTAGTCATCCATAAAAATAAGTTGTATACTGTGAGTCATGCTATCTTTTATGATAGCATTTAAAGGGCTGGATTTTACAGAGGCAAAGCTCAACCTGAGATATTTACTCTGCAACTCTGCATCATGTCTTATCTGGTTATTGTGGCAATGCCTAGGATTTCAGTTTGAGATAAAATAACAGTGATAAAGAAAAAGCAGTACAGAAATTCAGAAAATATCAAAAAAGATTATGTACCTTAAATGTCCTGAAAAGTAGAAATGTTATTTAAAGCTGAAGTGATATTCTTTTACTTGAGCTTAAGGCAGAATTGGAAGGTGCAGATTTTTACTTGTTTGTTCAAGAAATCATCATGAAAAAGCTGATTTAATAGATGACACTGATAATAAGTGGTTTTTCTTCATGGCAAGCCATTATAGTTTTATCCAATGGTTAATACAAAATTTTTAAGACATGATTTCTATTCTCTAGTACATTTGTCCTTCAGTATTCTCAGGGGATTAGTTCTGGGACAACATCCAGGATACCAAAATCCTCAGATGCCAAAGTTCCTTATATAAACTACCATAGTATTAGCACATAAACCATGCATATTCTCCTGTATACTTTAAATCATCTCTAGATTATTTGTAATACCTAATACAATGGTAATACTATACAAATCATTATTGTACTCTATTTTACTTTTATTTGTATTTTTATTGCTGTTTGTTATTTTCAAATATTTTCTACCCTCAGTTGGTTGAATCCATAGATGCAAAACCAGCAGATTTGGAGGATCAACTGTATATATACCAGAAGAATGTTAATAGAAGTGACATTCTGATTCATATTTAAAGGTATCTAATAATAAAATACAGGGCTTTTTGTTATTGCTGTTTATGTGTTGGTGCCTGAATTAGAGCTTTAGCCTATCCGTTCTAATATAGAAATGAAAGACCATTCAATCAATCAAGAATCAAATTTTGGAGCACCCAGGCAGACTCTGCCATTCTGAAGTCTATGAGAAGTTTAAAAATCTATAGGCTATATATAGTTAGCATTGGAGAGCTATGTATGCTGTATTTAAAATTGTACTAAGAGAGTAGATCTCATGTTAAGTGTTCCTGCCCCAAAAACAAAAACAAAAGAGACACAAGAAAGCTTTTTGGATGTGTTTATTACTTAGACTGTGGTGAGAGTAACATGAGGATATACATATGTCAAAACTCTTAAAATTGTACATATTGTACAGTATAATATAGAAATATATAGTACTATTCTATATAAGTTATATAAGATAGAAATATATCTAGAATTATGTATCAGTTATACTTCAACAAAGTTGGAGGAAAAGTCCATGGACTATAGAAGTAACCTTACTTGAAAAGTTCATTTAAGTGTCAAATTGTAATATCAGGAAAGATTAGAAGATTTTAAAGTATTTAGTCTAGAAAGATTAAATGCTCATTTCCATAATTCAACAAATTGTAGTCATTTGGGACTAAGCTAAACTGTTCCAGGTAAGGAGAGTGTGGCCCTAGCAGGGGTGTTCAACCTGTGGCCAGGGGGCCAAATGCAGATTTTTTTGGGTTTTGAGGGCTTTTTTGTTTATTGGTGGTGTTGGATATCACAAAAATTATGCATGGACTTTTTATTTGCTCATCAGCTTTCATTAGTGTATATTTATTTAATGTGTGACCCAAGACAATGTGTGACAGAAAAAAAAAGTTTGGACACTCCTAGAGAGGGTTAAAACATGACCTCTAAGCCAGATTGACTAGCTTTGCATCTTAATTGATATAGCTTCTTAGGTGTTTGACCTTGGCCTTATTATTTAAACCTTTGGTCCCTCTGTTTCCTCACCTGTAGAATGAAGAAAATAACAATACATGCCTCTGTGAGTTGTAATGAGTTAATATTTGTGAAGTACTTATAACAGTGTCTGCTAAATATAATAATAAACACTATGTATGTGTTTGTTAAGAGGGGAAGAAACAAAGAGCCTATAACTCTGGGATTATGATTATCTAAATAAGAATTTCAATTATTCCAATCAAGTAAAAAAACTATAGAACAAATAGAGTAAAATAGATTTGGGACTTTGTGATATGAGCTAATCTCACTGGAGTTAGGTGATATCTCAGAGTGGTTTTAATTTGCATTTCTCTGATGGTTAAAGACGACAAGCTTTTTTTCATGGTTTTGTTGGCCATTCATCTGTTTTCTTCAGACAAGTTTCTGTTCAAGTCTCTTGCCCACTTATAAATGGGGTTGTTTGTTCTTTTCTTGTTGATTAATTTGAGTTCTCTGTAGATTCTAGTTATCAGGCCTTTGTCAGATTCATAGCATGCAAAAATCTCCCATTCTGAAGGTTGTCTGTGTGCTTTACTTGTGGTACTCTTGGCTGTGCAGAAGCTTTTGAGCTTGATCAAACCCCAGTTATTTATTTTTGGCATTGCTGCAATTGCTGGGGGAGGAGGATTCTTTATAAAATCTTTTCCCAGAACAATATTGTCAGAGTTTTCTCCATACTTACTTTTAGAATTTTTATTGTTTCGTGTCTTAAATTTAAATCTTTTATCCAGTGAGAGGCAAGTTTTGTCAATGGTGAGAGGTGCAGGTTCAATTTCATTCTTCTTGTGGCTAACCAGTTTTCCAGTATCATTTATTAAATAGAGAATCTTTTCCCCAGTGCATGCTTTTGTTTAGTTTATAAAAGATCAAATGGTGATATGTGGCTGGGTTCATCTTTAGGTTCTCTATTATATTCCATAACTTCTATCTCTATTTTTGTGCCAGTACCATGGTGTTTGATAACTATAACTTTATTGCTCTTCCCAATGTATCCTCAAGACTTTGTATCTGCCTCTGAAACCATATGTTTCATTGAGGAAAACATCTTGACATAATTTATGTGAACTCATTAAAGTGCCAACCCTGGATCAATCTATTTAATTTATGTCAGTATTTAGGAGGCCTAGAGAAAATCACAAAGCCCTGCAGACTGCTGATAAAACAAACTTATGGTTCACAAATCAGCTAGGTCTTATCATCTGTGAATCCTTTTCTTCATCCCTGTTTAGTTCCTGCATCCATGCCTTCAATGACTTTTCCAGTGTTCTGACACTCACTACTCAGGCCCTGATGTCCTCTTTCAGCAGACAGCCATGCCTCTCTCAAGATACTGCCTTTCCATAAACTTTTCCATGTCCTCAACCAGATGCATTTTCTCATAGGTGCAGAGGATCAGATGTACTTTCCCCATTTCAAATCCATTTCCTTCCACTTTTTGTCCTTGACCTCATCCCCTTATCCTCTTCTATGACTTTGTTCCAACAGATATTCCCCTTCTTTTTCTTTAACTTGTATCTTTCCAGCTTCATGTATTCCTTTATACATGAAGGAATATACACATTGTGAAGGAAAATATACACATTGTCCTCAGTCTACCAGGGCCACTATGAAAGTTTTGAGACAGCATGTGTTATGGCCCATTATTTCACTTCTAAGAAACACAGTTGACAGTGCCCTTTCTGATTCACCTGTGCAAGTTTCAACTTGCACAGCTTATCAGTGTTGCTAGGAGGGCTTTGTTTGCTTCTGGCCACACAGACTTTACATTTCTAGATTTTTATATATCTCAAAACTTTTGTAATGATCCACATGCTATACAGTTTTTCTCTTCTTCATATTAATTAAATTCATCATAATTCTACTTTCTGTGTCAAACCTACCCCTCAGTCATTTCTCAAATAGCTGTCATCAGACTTTTATTTCCACTGTTTTCCTGGAACTGTTTTAATGAATTCTGATTGTCCAAGACAATAGGAAAAGGTAGATCTTTATGTTATTACAGCTGTTTACTGTATTTGATGTTGTGTCTAATTCCTCTTTCCTAAGACTTCTAGCTCCCTTGACCTTTGTGACTCTGTAATCCTCCTTGATCTCTATTGTGGAAGACATCAGTTTTTTCTATCTACCTACACATCTTCCTTTATTCTTCTGATAACAAAACTCCCCTTCCTTTATGCTTCTGGAGGGACCACCTATCACAGTATCTGGCTACAGTGATTGGTACAGGAGGGCATGAGACTTACATCTGGCCAATTAGAGTCTTCCCTCAGGTTTATTCTGTATTTGAAGCTATCTGGAGCCATCAAGGAAAAGATCTTTCCTTTCTGATTTTAGGACTAAGAAAATATGAGATAGGAACTGCTTAAGACCATGGCTGTTGCCTCAAAGATCCAATCCTTAGGCCAGCCTCAGAAAAAAAGAAAACAGGTACACAGAATCTGAGGAAAAAATAGACGGTGTTCAAATACCTGGATTCAATCACATCCAAAGCCAGTTCTGACCCTAAAAGTCCTAAAATGATTATTTTATTCACTAAATTTCAGTCTTTGGTTTAAACCAAATTCTTATTTGTTCTCTTTTCCTTCTCTAGTTCCTATGTGCCATCTATCCAACATTCTGTCCTCATCCTATGTGACTCATTTCATTCTACTTATGCTTCTTTGGAAGATTTCAACCAGACTTATGCTTTCAAACTTTTGACTATGCTGTGATTACTTTCAAGTTTGTATCACCAGACAAGATCTTTCTCCTGAGTTTCACACTGAAATATCAACTTGATACTAAATAACATTACTTTGATTACCCAAGGCAACTCACTCCAGAGTGACTATAACTCAATTTTCCAAAGGTCAGTGGCAGGGCAGTGTTTACCCTTGTGGTTCTGGAAATAAGTATTAATAGCAATCTTTCCCATTCTCAAGTATTCTGGGCTGGGTGAGGTGGCTTATGCCTATAATCCTAGAATTCTGCGAGGTCAAGACAGGTGGGCTGCCTGAGCTCAGGAGTTCACGATCAGTCTGAGCAAGAGCAAGACCCCGTTTCTACAAAAAATAGAAAAACTACCTAGGTGTTGTGGTGAGTTCCTATAGTCCCAGCTACTTGGGAGGCTAAGGCAAGAGGATTTCTTGAACCTAAGAGTTTGAGGTTGCTGTGAGGTATGATGCCATGGCACTCTATCCAGAGTGACACAGTGAGACTCTGTCTCAAAAAAAAAAAAAAAAAAGTATTGGCTCGGCACCTGTGTCTCAAGTGGCTAGGGCGCCAGCCACATGCACCTGAGGTGGCGGGTTTGAATCCAGCCCTGGCCCGCCAAACAACGATGATGGCTGCAACCAAAAAAAATGGCCGGGCATTGTGGCAGGCGCCTGTAGTCCCAGCTAATTGGGAGGCGGAGGCAGGAAGCTCGCTTGAGTCCAGGAGTTGGAGATTGCTGTGAGTGATGCCACAGCACTCTACCCAGGGGGACAGCTTGAGACTCCATCTCAAAAAAAAAAAAAAAAAGTATTCTTGTTTTGATGATAAAATACATTTTTATCCTATCTCAAACTCAAGGCTTCCTAAACTGAAATCATCATCATCTTCCCTTACACATCTCAGTCAGCCAAACTAGAAGCCTAGAGTCCCACCCAATCTGCCTTCCATGTTAAAATAATCCCCAAGCCTTGAATATTTATTAAATCTGTCATCTCTAATTTCTATGTGTCACTGCTCTGCACCCTTAGTATCTCTGAAATATAGCAATGGCCTACCAACCTCCAGTTTTATTCCTCTCAAATCTATCACCCACCATAACCATCATGGTGTTGAATTATTGGCCCAAATTCTTCACACACACACACACACACACACACACACACACACACCCCAGTAACCATAGACTTTGCTATGACTTTGGAGGTCTTCTCACTAGATATGGAGTATACTTCCCTGCCCTTTGACTTTGGATAGCAGATACAACTGAAGCAGGGGGGTGACATGTATTTGTGTAGTTTGGACTTGGGCTCTAGTGCTTCTGCCCTGGCCATGAAAAGAGCATTCCTGGATAGCTTGGACCAAAGAAGAACAAGGGTTGGGTTGGCAAAAACAGCTCAATCTTCAACTTGGAGTCAAGCCCATACAAATCAAGCCTAGAACAGTTAACCCCTTACCAAATGACAGAAGGATGATAAAGAATAAATAATTGTTGTTTTAAACCACTGGATTTTGGAGTGGTTTTATGGAATAATAGGTTATTGATACAATGCCCCTCTCTATCTTATTTTTTTGCGCTGAATTCACCCAGAGTAGAAATCTAAAGACATCCTTAATTGTTCCCCCTCACCCTGACCATCAAATTCCAATATTCCTTAGGTCTTACAAATCCATATTTTACACATTTCTTGAACACAGAACCCCCTCTTTATTGCCTCTCTATTCCTGCTGCCACTGCACTAATTTAGACTTTCATACTCTGGATCCTGGACTACTCAAACAGTTACCTGGTCTCCTGTGTCTAGTCTATCCTCTTGAAGTATATGATCCACATAACCACCAAGGAATCTTTCTCTAAGGAAATTTGACCATTTATTTCCATTTTATGCCTTATTACCTTTCCTAAACACTCTGCAGTGAGTCTTCATTGCCTACAGAATAAAATCTAACTTCTAAACAAGACTGTCATGTTCTGGCCCTGGCTTATCTCTTCACACTCATTCCTCATCACTCCTTTCTTGCTATTTACACTACAGCAACACTGCTTACAGTTTCCCAATACCTCTTCAGAAAGCATTCCCTGGCCTTCTCCCTGCCATGGATTTTGTTTGTCTGGTCCCTCCTCATCACAATTCGCTGTACATATTTATATCCATTTACCACACTATAGTGACCAATCAATTTAATTATTCCACTGGCTTTTTGAAGGGAGACTATTCTACTCTTGTTTTAATTTGAATCCCCTACCCTGGGGCAGAATTTGACAGATCTGATGTGCTAAATAAATGTTCAACGAATAAACAAATGAATGAATGATTTGGTAGAACACATAAAACACATTTCCACTGTTATTAAAACACTTCTGATATATCTCTTCTTAACTCCAAATTATATATTTTTCTTGCTATTAGTATAGATGATTCAAAAAGCTATCATTGAAATAAGTCTTCTTATTTATTAGAATCTTTTACAAGATCTGATGTCAATAATTAGAAGGGAAAATAATGGGAACCTAGCATTTATTCCCACATATAAACAGCTACTAGCTAGAAACTAAGAGAATAGGCCTCTTAGTCAGATGCTATTTATCTTTGGTGTATATAGATGAACTAAACATTAAAAAATTTTTGAATCATCACAACAATTTTTCTTTTACTTTGTGTATCCATAACTTGTTTTTATTCTTTGAAAATCTTTCCACCCTTCAAATAAGCCAAATTCCCACCTATTCCAATTTCTTCCATGGGTATTGTTCTACTCAGGCTCTTATTATAGAGTCAATTTTAGTAATTTCTATAAAAGTAAAATCATATTACATATTAGATGGATAATATCTATCATGTGCCTTACTGATTAATAATTTTAAAACATCAGGGCACTGGAAACTCAATGTATATCACAATATGCTTCCAAAATCTTTATACCCTCATAACTTAAAAAACTCTTAGAAATAGTACTCATTTAATTTGGTCAAAAGTCAATATTTAATGTGTTTTAAATTACTATCTTTTGTAATAAAACTAAAATTGAGTAAGTTTTTCTACAGGACAATCAACTGAATATACATATCACATATTAAAGGCAATTTTAATCAAAATTAGAGCCCCCTGAAAAGCAACATACTAGTCTGAATTTATTTTTATTTTTTAATACAAAACCATTTTTATATATTTTTGTTTTTACTAAATCATAACTGTGTACATTGATGCATTTATGGGGTTCAGTGTACTGATTTGATATACAATGTGAAATACTTACATTGAACTGATTAACACATCCATCACAACTATATTCTTTTCTTAATAGTTTTGAAATGTACCATTGCATCATTAAGTAGGAAAGCATTGCACACCTCTCAGTTACAAACAGAATTCCAAGTGCAAGTTCTAATGACTGAAAGAATATACCAAATTTTCAGAACAGTAAAAGTAAACAAAGACTTACTCTGCTTTAGTATTCCTGAAAGGTAGTAATTCAAATATGACTGATCAAATGGTATTTGAAAATCTCCCCATCTAAAACAACACTTCTGAAAATATTTGAGCAACTAATTACTCCTGAAAAATATTTATGCATGTTGAATGAAACTCCTTTTAGATATATGTTTGTTAGGTTTGCTCAAAATGAGAAATACTGTAGAGTAGAGGAACAGATACCTACAGAAAGGGTTCTACCAGCATATACCTTATCTAAGAGCAAGAGGACATTTGAAGACATATTTGGTATTTCTTTAAGTAAAGAGAATGTTGAAGGGCAAGAGAAACATACACATAACTTACTCTATTGAGGAAAAGAATACTTTAAATTTTTTGAAGTTTAAACTTAATCATAATGGCATTCCTTACAAAATACAAGGAAACTGAATTCAATGGCATATAATAAAAAAGTTTATCCACCATGATAAAGTGAGTTTCATCCAGGGATGCAAGGATACTTTCTCGTGGGCAAATCAATAAACAAGATTCACCACATAAACAGAAACAAAAAACAAAGACCATGCGATCATCTCAATAGAGACAAAAAGGGATTTGATAACATTTAATACCCTTTCATAATAAAAATTACCAAGAAACTAGGCATAGAAAGAACATACTTCAAGATCATAAAAGCCACTCATGGCAAATCCATAGCCAACATAATACTGACTGGGAAAAAGTCAAAAGCATCCCCCCTATGAACTGGAACAAGATAAGTATGCCCACTGTCACCACTTCTATACAACATAGTATTGGAATTCCTAGCCAGAGCAATGGGGCAAAAGAAAGAAATAAAGGGCATCCAAATTGTAAAAGAGGAGGTCAAACTTTCCCTGTTTGCTGATGATATGATCATGTATTTATAAAACCCTAAAGACTCCAGCAAGAGATTCTTGGAATTGATAAATAAATTCAGCAAAGTCTCATATTATGGAATCGTTATACACAAAATATTAGCATTTCTATATACTAATAACAGTCAAGCCAAGAATCAAATCAAGTTCTCAACACCACTTATAGTAGATAAAATACCTAGAAGTATACTTAACAAAGGATGTTGATGATCTCTGAAAGGAGAACTACAAATCATTGATGAAAGACATCACAGATGACACAAACAAATGGAAAAACATTCCCTACTCACAGACTGGTAGAATCAACATCATTAAAATATCCATACTGCCCAAAGTGATTCACAGATTCAATGCAATCCCCATCAAAATACCAGCATTATATTTCATAGATCTATAAAAAAATAATTCTAAGCTTCATTTGAAACCAGAAAAAAGCCCAAATATCCAAAGCAATCTTAAGGAAAAACAGCAAATCTTGAGACATCACATTATGTACCTGACTTCAAATTATACTACAAGGCTATCATAACCAAAACAGCATGGTACTGGTATAAGAGTATAGACATAGACCAATGGAACAGAATAGAGAAGCCAGTAAAAAAACCTCTAACCAACCAATCTTCAAGAAAGCAATAAATAATTCTGGAAAAATTGTATAACCCCATGCAGAATAATGAGACAAGAACCCTCAGAAGACTTAAATGTAAGGCATACAATCATAAAAATTTTAGAAGAAAATGTATAAAAAATATTTTACACATCAACCTAAGCAAAGAATTTATGACTAAGACTCCAAAGGCAAATATAACAACAATAAAAATAAATAGGACTTAATTAAATTTAAAAGTTTCTGCATGGCAAAAAAAAAGAATCAATAGCATGAATAAATAATCTATAGGATGTGAGGAAATATTCAAAGATTCAAATCAGTATTAATTGAAGAATTATTCCAAACTAGAAAGTGTTGAGAGCATGAATAGCCCAAAATAGCAAGACATATAAATCATCACTCACATTTTAATTTTTTTTACAATAGATATTCTTTTCTAATATGTGTTCTTTAAATTCACAATGAAATTGATTTTCATTTCCCACACATTCAAGCCATCATTTATATAGCATGAGGGGTCTAGGGTAAAATTTAAAATCTGTCATAATTCATGTGCAATTATGATATTAAACAACATACAATAAATCACAAACTAAATATGACATTTACATTTTATGGTTGTGACCAGGATCACCCAAAGGTGCAACTGTAAAGGCAAAATGTGTACCTAGCATACTCTTTTATTTTTATTCTCTTTGCTGTTAAAGTACTATTCACTGATGGCCAATATGCTTCCCCCATTTTGATATTCTTTATTTATTTTGCATTTTTTCATGTTCTACCCTCTAAACACAATCAAAATATACCTGTTCTTCTCAGGTCTTACAAAATGTGAGAAATTAAGCTAATTTAAGGCTGAAATGTTAAGGACGTGATAGTTACACTTTCCAGATTTATCAACAAGGAGTAGTACTTTTGGCAGCATGTAAAAGTGATAACAACAACAATAATAAAAAAACTTTAGTGATGTAAACCACTGCAAATAGAGAAACATCAGTTTGGTTTGGTGGCTCACCCATGTCACCAAGGATCTAGGTTTTTCCTACTATTATATTTGACCAGATTTAGCATGTAGGATTTTGTTCTTTGGTTTCTTCATGGTCTCAAGAAGACTTTTTTTTAGCTTCAAGCATCACAATAACAGAATAACAGAAAAAGAAGGACTTAATAGAATTATAAAGGTCTTTTTTGTACCATGTTCCTTTAATGAGAAAATACAAACTTTCTATGAAGTGAATAGAAAAGTGAGCCTCAGGCCTTCACAGTAGGTCTGGACTAAAAATGAAAGAGGTTGAAAGTGGTTTCCAGATAGTGAAATAAAAGTATCTGTCATGTTAGACAACAAGGTTGATATTGAACAGGGATCGTTAGGGTTTACATACTAAAGTAAAATAGCAACAAAATAATAGAACCCTAAAAGTGGACCTTCCATTTGATCCTGAAATCCCATTACTAGGTATCTACTCAAACAACAAAAAAAAATCATTTTACCATAAGGACATATGCACTCAAATGTTTCTAGCAGCCCAATTTTCAATTGCAAAGATGTGGAAATAACCCAAATGCCTTTCAACACATGAATGGATTAATAAACTGTGGTATATGGATAGCATGGAATACTATTAAGACATAAAAATGATGGAGACTTTGTATCCTTTGTTACAACTCAGACAGATATATGGAGGACACTCTCATGAGAATGGAAATACAGGCATCACATGTACTCAATACTAATTTGAAACTTGTAGATGAATATCAATGTGCTCATGTTAGGGAAAAACTCAGCTGAATCCATGCACTAGGGAGTTGTTAGAGGGTTCCTTCCCAGCAGGAACAATGTGCTGGTATATGATACACTTTCTGTGTGTGGAATATAGCTACAACTAAACTTTGCCTTACATATGTAGGCAATGTGGCCTCATTGTATGTGCACTCATATTACTTGGAAATAAAAACAAAGAAAAAACTAAGGCTAAAGTTATTAAAAAATCTCTCTCCTAAAATTCTGCATTCCCATGTTCATTGCAGCACTAGTCACAATAGCCAAGATACAGAATCAATCTAAGTGCCATTAATAGATGAAAGATAAGGAAAATGTGGTGTATATATACACAAGGGAATACTATTTAGTCTTTAAAAAGAAGTAAATTCTGTCATTTCTGACAATACGATTGATGATGGAAAACATTATGTTAAATGAAATAAGCCAAGCACAGAACGACAGATACCACATGATCCCACTTATGTGTGGGCTGTAAATAAGTCAAACTCATGGAAGTAGAGAGAATAGTGGCTTCCAGAGGTTGAGGAGGGGCAAGTGGGTAGTGATGGATGGGGAAAGGGGAGATGTTGATAATGTGTATATATATACATCAAATTATAAAGTTGTATAATTTAAATATACACAATTTTTAAGTGTCACATATACCTCAATAATGTTGGAAAAAATAATTTAGGCAAAGATAAAAAATAAAGTGTTTTCACTTCTTAAAAATGACACATGACTATAGTTATGTTTTGCCATTCGTATGAGTGTATAGGTGGTTATATATTGATTTCATAGTAGTATTGAGTACACTGGATACTTTTTTCAATTTTTTAAATTACTTTTTATTAAATCATAACTTTGTGCATTGATACATTTATGGGGTGCAGGGTACTGCATTGATATACAACGTGAAATACTTACATTGAACTAAGTAACACATCCATCACAATTATACTCAGTTCTTCATAGTTATGAAATGTACCGTTGCATCATGCACATTAGGTGAGGTCCCCCCAAATGCCTTCCCTCCTCCCATGTCCCCCCTCCCCTCCCCTTTCTCTCTTCTTCCCCTCTACTATCTGGACTATAATT
>CAUYQV010147091.1:0-30827 GCA_963574575.1 Galagoides demidoff
CTGTGGTCCCAGCTACTTGGGAGGCGGAGGCAGGAGACTTGCTTGAGCCCAGGAGTTGGAGGTTGCTATGAGCTGTGATGCCATGGCACTCTACCCAGGGGAATAGCTTGAGGCTCCGTCTCAAAAAAAAAAAAAAAAAGAGGGAGAATGTTGCCCGGCATGTAGGTGAGAAACATTCGCACCAAATTGGTCCAAAGGACACAGGTAACCTGCCAAAGTCAGTGCAAGCGTTCTCTTCAAATTTATGGGGAGTATTTATCAGGAGACCTCATATTCTGGGCAATAAAATAAGTGTCAATAAAGTTAAAAGTATTCAAGTCACATAACATATCACATACATACACTGTATAACCAAGATGCAATCAGTAACACAAAAATATCCAGAAAAATTTGAAATACAGTATATGGAAACTAAATAACGCACTTCTAAGTAACCCCTGGGTCAAAGAAGAAATCAAAAGGAGAACAAGAAAGAATTGTGGGCTCGGCGCATGTTGCTCACTGGTTAGGGCACTGGTCACATGCACCAGGGCTGGCAGGTTCAAACCCTGCCCGGGCCTGCTAAAACAACAATGACAACTCCAACAACAAAAAAAATAGCCAGGCACTGTGGCAGGTGCCTGTTGTCCCAGCTACTCGGGAGCCTGAAGCAGGAGGATCACGTGAGCCCAGGAGTCTGAGGTTGCTGTGAACTATGACGCCATGGCACTCTACCCTGGGTGCCAGAAATTAAATCTCAAAAAAAAATTGGGGGCAGTGCCCATGGCTCAGTGAGTAGGGCACCAGCCCTATATACTGAGGGTGGTGGGTTTAGACCCAGTTCCAGCCAAACTGCAACAACAAAAGAAATGGCTGGGCTCGGCGCCTGTGGCTCAATCGGCTAAGGCGCCAGCCACATACACCTAAGGTGGCAGGTTCGCATCCCCAGCCCGGGCCCGCCAAACAACAATGATGGCTGCAACCAAGAAATGGCCGGGCGTTGTGGCAGGCGCCTGTGGTCCCAGCTACTTGGGAGGCGGGGGCAGGAGACTCGATTGAGCCCAGGAGTTGGAGGTTGCTGTGAGCTGTGATGCCATGGCACTCTACCCAGGGGGATAGCTTGAGGCTCTATCTCAAAAAAAAAAGAAATGGCTGGGCGTTGTGGGGGGTACCTGTGGTCCCAGGTGCTCAGGAGGCTGAGGCAAGAGAATCACCTAAGCCCAGAAGTTGAAGGTTGCTGTGAGCTGTAAAAAAAAATTTAAGGGCAGGTGACACCTGTGGCTCAAAAGGGTAGAGTGCTGACCCCATAAGCCAGAGGTGGCAAGTTCAAACCCAGCCCCGGCCAAAAAAAAAAAAAAAAAAAATATATATATATATATATTTAAGGGCAGTGCCTGTGGCGCAAAGGAATAGGGCCCCAGCCCCATATGCTGAAGGTGGCCAGTTCAAACCTAGCCCCAGCCAGAAACTGCAAAAAAAAAAATTAACTAGTGTTTATAATGTCATCAAAAATATGAAATTAGATGCCAGGTGTGGTAGCTTATGCCTGTAATCCCAGCACTCTGGGATGCCAAGACAGGTGGATTACCTAAGCTCACAGGTTCAAGACCAGCCTGAGCCAGAGCAGTGTGCTGGGTGCCTGTTGTCCCAGCTACTCGAGAGGCTGAGGCGAGAAAAATCACTTAAGCCCAAGAGTTTGAGGTTGCTGTGAGCTGTGATGCCACAGCACTCTACTGAGGGCGACCAAGTGAGACTCTGTCTCAAAAAAAGGAAAGGATAATCTGATAAAATATGAGCAAGATTCATTCACTGAGAACTATCAAACATTGCTCAAAGAATGAACAAATGGAGAGACACGCCACACTTGTGGACAAGACTCAATATTAAGATACCTGTTCTCTCAGAATTCATCTACAGATCTAACAGAATCCAAATCCAGAAATTGACAAGCTGGTTTAAAAAATCTAAAATTGTCAAAACAAGTCTCAAAAGAAGGACACAGTGAGCCTCGCCCCTACTGGGCCCTGGTGACAGGCCTGCCTTCCCCTCTGGGGCATGCCATCACAGTCTGCTGCCCCCACCCCACCCACGACTCTGCAAAGCCCCTTGACCACATTCACACAGACGAGGCACTCACTCCATCAGGCCAGATGCGTCAGGCTTGGACTGCTGGCCAGGACTGCTGAGCCAGTGTCCTACCCAGTTGGGTCCAGCCGGAGTGGGACTGAGCTATGAACTGGGTGAGAAGACAGGTGGGGAGGAAGAGGGAGGGAGAGAGAGATGCCCTCTACTTTCCAGCAACTTGCATGTGCCTTGAGGGAGTTGTTTCCACTGCACCTTCTTTATGGCTTGGTTCTGGGTTCTGGGTGGGGGCTGAGCCCTTAGATTCTGGGGCATTAGTAAGCTTCCAGGTGGAAAGTGGGAGGCCACAGGCTTGCCCCAACTCACTCTCCAGGGCCTGTTCTCTCACTGTCAAGCATCTCCCAGGCTCCCATATCCTCAGCTGCAGGGCAGGCCATTGGGCACCTCATATATCTGGGCGCTGTTCTCTGACCCCTGGTTACCACACTGGTCCCCACGGAAGGAACCTCTGGTTCTCTGCTTTTAGCAGCTGCGGGCCCCTCTGAGGCATCCATCTGAGGTGCAGAGACCCGTGGAGTTCACGTGGCCTCAAGCAAAGGGAGCGGCATCTGTGCAGCAGGACAGTGGCCTGACACTGAGAACCCCTGGCTGAAGTGGGGCTGAGCCCTGGCCCTGGCCACAGGGAGCCAAGGAGCTGCTGGCTGGAGGTTCCCATAGGAGTCAGGTCTCTATTTGGGCAGGTGTCTGAGTCCAGCCTGGAGATGGCAGGGACTAGTGGGTGAGCTGAGAGGTCCTCCAGGGCAGCAGCCTATGGAGGGGACCCTTCCTCACATGGGCCAGGTCCCTAATCCCCTTTTTGCATCTCAAGACACTTTGTCCCCCAAATAACCAAGGAAAACCCAGCCCCCAGGCTCTGGTGGCGGGAGCCCCTGCTGACAGACTCCCCTGGGAGAGTGCTAGTGATTGTGACCAAGATAAGTTCTCAGAAGTGGACAGGCGCTGGGCAGACAAAGGCCGTAGGAGGCAGGAATGGCCATAAAGCAGTAAGGAAAGGCATAATGGTGCCCGCACTTTTAATTTGTGACTAATTTGTTGCACAATGAGGTTGCTATTTTCTAATTGTGATTGCCATTTTAATTTTACTCATGGCTGTGCAGCCAACAATGTATAGTCTAGTAATTAAAATTAATTGTACCCTCACCTGCATATTTCTATTAAGCTGCTAAATTTAGTCTGTAAGCGTGATGATCCTGTCCCTGAGACGTGGAGCCCACTTCACTAAGCCCGTCTCTGCCTGCTTTCTGCCTCCCCATGTGGAGGGTGGCTGTGCCTGGCAAGGGCACTGAGCACATGTGCCCCAGCTCCCACTCTTGGCAGGTAAAGGGCTCTGAGCTCTTGAGGGCTTTTGCTGAATGTTGCTGGGCTCCCAGATTGTATGCGGGGAACATACACGTGGGTTTCACAAACAATCTTAGAAAACACAAATGTGATTTTCCCACCAAATTAAGCCCATGAATTCCTCCCACAGTTCTTGCTGGATACCATTTTCTCAACATGAAGGTCCTAGTGGCCTTTGGTGGGGTGGAGGTGTGGCAGGGGCTCCCTCTGAGTTCCAGGTGCCAGGATCAGAGAGTCACGACTGGGCATCAGGGCCAGAGAGACTCTGGCACTCTTTGGGGGTGCCCTTCCCAGTAGCCCCAGGGAAAGCATATGCCTGAGTTGGGTGAGGATGACTCCAGGACCCTTACTATGCCCTGGTGGCCACAGAGACAGGCCTGTGACCCCACTCTGCTGCACTCAGGACACATCCCCTTGGACCCTAGTGCCAGGGCAGCACAGCCAGCCAGTCAGGTGGGCCCTGAGGAGACACCAGGGGTTCCAGCCCACCCAATCCCACCCGCCACCACCTACCGATTCCTTCCAGCAGTTCCTGTTACCCAAGTCAGCTGTGGTTCTATGGTTTGAGAGCAGGAACCTGACTGCATGTCAGGATGGGATCTGCTGAGGCTCTGTCTCCCCAGCCCAGCCGGGAAATAGCTATCCTTCCCAAGGGGAGGAGGGGAGGTCCTGTGGCCTCCAAAGACAGTGGCAGAAAGGGTCCTCAGAGCAAGTGGCAGCTGAGCAGCAGGTGGACCCAGGGAGACCAACCGACCTGGTGCAGGTGGGGAGGGGACAACTGCCCAAGCATGTTCCCCAGGGGGAGAGACATGAGGGGAGTGGAGCAGTCCAGCCTGCCTTGATGGGGAACCATGCTGTGGCCTTGCTGGCCTGTGCACACTTGCAGCCCTGCTCATCCCAGAGAAAGGCACCCTGGGGCCACCCTGGGTTTCACAAACAATCTTAGAAAACAAACAATCTCCTGGGGCACCTGGTCCCATGTGGGGTCCCCTTGGCAGAGTGGAGAGGCCAGGGCCAGGGTCGAGGAGCCTGGTTTTGGCAGCTCCTCCAAGCACTTCTAGGCATGCATCCCCTGTCCCACCTGAAGTCTTGGGGGTCCCTCTGATGGGCGGGCTCAGTACTGGGGAGTGGGTCAGGAGAGCCTGCCAGGAACCCTAGGACACCCCACGACACCTGTGTCCCGTGTACCTTGGACCCCTCAGAGAGGCAGAGGGAAGGCTAGGCCCAGGAGTCCAGCCTGGGGTGGAGATGCTGCCTAGGGGAGTGCTGGATCATGGAGGGTCACCAGAGGTCAGTATTGACCCCACAGCCTCTAAGTGTGGGGCAGTGGGCAGAAGCTAGATGAGGGTCTAGGGACTCTCTCTGCTCAGAGTAACAGCTTTTCACCTGCAGGTGGCCTGAAGTGACTGCCTCCTGCCTTGGAGGGACACCAAGCCTCTTCCTTTGAGTCACAGGTTTACAACCTACTGAGGCAGGTGGCCCCACCTTGTGCTGCCTCTTCCCTAAGGTAGGCCAGGATGGGGCAGGGAGAGGTCAGCTGTGATTCTGCTTCTTCTGCTCAGAGGAAGACCTGGCTGCTCATTGTGCAAGAGGGAAAAATGGGCCTTCCATACCTCCTCAGAGAGCCTGGGACTAGAAGCTGCCTCACCTGCCATGCATACACACATCATTCATCCACCCACTCATCCATCCATCCATCTACCCACCTACCACCCATCCTCCAACCACCCATCCATCCCCCATTCCCCCATCCATCCATCCATCCATCCATCCATTCACCTACCCATCCATCCACCCACCACCACCCGTCCATCTACCCACTCATTCATCCACCCACCCCTCCATCCACAACCCATCCACCCACTCATCCACCTACCACCCCTCCAGCCATTCAACCACCATCCACCCACTTATCCATCTACCCACTCACCCATCTACCTACTCACCCATTTGTTCACTCACCCGACCACCCCCTACCCACCCCTCCATCCACCTACCCTCCTACTCACTCCTTCATCCACCCATCTTCCATCCATCCATCCCTTCACTATCTGCCCGTTATCTGCCCACCACTCACCTGCTCACCTCCTCAGTGAGTGAACACCTGTGACACACTGAGCATTTACCATGTGTCAGAGCAGGGAGCAGGACAGACAGGATGACTAAACCCTCAGGGTTTTTGCATCATTGGATAAAGTTCATAGGCAAGATGGATAATAAAAAATAAATTCAGAAAACATTGTGAATGTCTTGCCAATAAGCACTATGGGAAAAAAAAGGTGCCAGGTGCCAGGACTGGTGGGAGCAAGAGAGCTCCCTGATGGCACACCCTTAGCCAAGCCCCTGTCTCTTGCCTCAACAATGGAGGGGACCTCTGTATGTTCTCCTGTTGACCCCTGTGCTCTACTGTCCCTGCCTGGGCACTGCCCCCTTCATCTCTGTGTCCAGACTTACCCCTCTAGCCCACAGCCTTGGGAAGCTCTAGGGACTCCACAACTGCCCCACCATTGAGTGTTGGCACACTCAGATCACCTGGGACCCTCACTCCCCACAGTGAGAATTCCATAGATATCACCAAATGAATGAATGAACAAATGTCCACAGTTTCTCTTATTACTGGTACCAACAGGTTCACTAATTTTTAATAAGAAGAACAAAATGCAACCACATATTCAAGGCCCATGGGAGCTGACCCTGCACCACCACAGAAGGTCAACACTCCGCCACGTGGCATCATTGGACAGAGCTCCAGGTCTGCCCTTTAGGCCTTGTACTCCTGGATCAGGGCTGGAGTGATGGCCACCTAGCCCTGTCTGTCTGCCTATGGTCACTCATGCCCAGAGCAGAGAGTGAGAAGGACCAGGGGCGGTTGGGAAGGAGTCCTTGGGGCTCCTCAGACAGTATGATGCCAGTCCTGAGCAGGGCAAGGTGGGCTTGGGCCAGTGGGGGCCTCGGGAGCCCTGAGTGGGTCAGCATCTGGGAGGACGCCTTGCCAACACTGGCCCTCTGGCTTCTCTCTGCAGTGGTCCACTCTCAGCCCAGGACCCCCAGCCTGGCAGCTATCCTGCCTCTGGGATCAGGGGATGCTCAGCATCCTATGTCCACTTTGCCCTGGGATCTGAGTTCATAGTGAATGGCCTGGCCTTGCCTGGTGGGGGACGGTGATGAATAAGAGAGCTGTACATATGGGAGGGCAGCCGGGCCCCAGTGCAGGCATAGGAGGGACAGCGAGGCTGTAGGAGGGAGGAAGCTTTAACAGGGCCCGATGACAAGGAGGGAGCTTGGCAGGAGGCAGCCATGACATGGACACTGAAGCACCCAGAGTGTGCTGGACAGCAGAGGGACCAGGCAGAGTTGGGCTGGACTCCAGGGAGGGGTGCCTTCATAGGCTCTGAGGTGACTCTTGGCTTGAGAGCAGGGTATGGGCGCCATGGCAAAGTTGGAGTGTGGGGCTTCCATCAGGCCCCAGCCACAGTCCCAGAGAGAAAATGTAGGGCAATGGAGAGGGGACCCAGAGGGACCCTATAGTGGAGCAGAGGAGCTGCTGCCACCAAGTGTGGGGATACCAGGGTCCCCACTGGGTGTGGGAGGATGGATCCTGGCCTTCAAGGAGGGGCTGGGGCTTGGAAGAGGTAAGGTCCCAGGCTTAGGGAGGGAGCCCCCCTGGGCAGGATAGCCCTGCACACACCCGCACTGGGAGGTGATAGGCTAGCTGCACCCCTAGTCTCAGGGGTGGGGGTCTGGCCTCCTGCCACCCCCACTCACCCAGCAGCCCCCTCGGGACACGAGACACGGGCGCGGGCACTGACACTCGTCAGGCCTGATAACGGGCATGCCGCCGACGCTGTGAGCACATTAATCTTCCCCAAATTAAAATCTGCAGCGCAGCGTTTAAGATTGAGGCCACCACGGTTCAGCGCGGTGTGACCGCCAATTTTGATAAAAGTGTTTTAAGAGCGGGGAGACGGAGATAAATTGCCTGCGGCTGCGGTGCTCCGCGAGTGAGAGCCACACGGGCAGCCATGGACAGCGGGTCGCCCCTGCCATCAGGCTGTCCGCTGTGATGTCCAGCGACATTGGCCTGGGTAACAGGGGCATCTTGCCTAGTGGCCAGATAGGTCTGGGAGTTATACCCTGAGAGCAGCCTGCACTCCACCCTCACTGGGCTCCCATCTAAAGGGTCCAGCTGGTGCCTGGCCAAGGTGGGGATGAAGGAGGAAAAGTGTTGTTGGGAGCACTCCCCGAGGGCTTCCTGGAGGAAGCAAAAAAAAAAGGGAATGGCTGTGAGGATTCAGGAGGGTGCCCACATTGTGGTGGGTGGGGCAGGCCCACAGGAGAAGCAGGGGGCCTTGAGGCCACTCCCTGAAAGCCCAGAAGAGGGTCCTGCTTGCTAAGCACGTCCTCAATGGCTTCTGTCTTCTCTTACAAAGTTGAAGCTGGTAAGAAACACCCGGATTTACAGCTGGTGAAGCCTGCCTGCTTGTCCCTTCCCAGGAGCAGCCATGAAATTGATATTTAAAACTAATTGTACAGCACCCTTGGGGTAGTAGGGCTGGGCAATGACTGGACAGCAGCCATGTTCATTCTAGCTTGCCTCAGGCTCTGTCCATGACCCCAGCAGGTGATTAGGGACTGAGGATGAGGGGCTTATCTCCAGCGGACAGCGGCTGCCCTACCCCCACCTGCTAGTCACAGCCCCCTCCTCCAGCTGCCTGTGGTCACAAGCTGCTCCCTCCTTGGAGAGTGGCCCTCCGATCTCATAACATCCAATTACTGCCCTGACCGCTGTCTGGGGCTTGGATCAAATCGCTCAGCTGCAGTGAGGAGCCCCAAACAGGTCAATCTCGGCCAGTTCGACACGGTGTCCAACGTGAGGCCACACACAGCCCACCTCAGGAGCGAGAGGTGACACACATAGCCTGGGGGGGCAGGGCAGCGGCCACCAGGCTCTTGATGATGCTATGCTCTGGCTACGTTCAAGGCAGGCGAGGGAAGGTCATCTGAGAGCGCACAGAAGGGCAGTGACCTCTCCAGAGGTCACCAGCAACTGGCCACCAGGCCACCTGGCGGCTCTGGCAGTCAGACGGGCTCCAGGCTTGCGTCTCACAGCATACTGGGTTGAATAGTGTCCTTCCAATATTCATGTCCACCAGAACTTGTGAATGTGACTTATTTGGCAATAGTCTTTGCAAGTGTAATCAAGTGAGAACTGAGGTCACATTGGACTAGGGTGGGCCCTGCTCCAAAGACAGGTGTCCTTAAGAAGAGAAGCATCTCTCACAGAGACACACATACACAGAGGGGACCATGTCAAGACAGAGGCAGACATTGGAGTGATACTATCAGCCAGGGAACACCAGGGGACCCTAAGGGATGCTGTAGCCTCAGGAGCTGGGGCGAGGCAGGAGCATCCTCCTTTAGAGCCTCAGGAAGAGTGCTGCTCTGTTCAGGCCTGGATTCCAAACTTCTGGGCCTCAGAGTGTGAGCAACTACACTTTGGTTGCTTTAGGCTGCCCTGGTGTGGGACTTCATCATGGCAGCCACAGGATGGTAACATCCCTAGTGTGTTGGTGAGATCCTTGCTCCTTCCATAGCCCTTTGGGTCCCCACACATATACCCCACTTTCCTAGGGCCACCAAATCTATCCTGAATCCCCTGTCAGTCCCACCCACATCACCAAACAGGGGCCAGCCCCCAGGATCTCACCCCACCCTAGAGTTTCCATGAACCAGGCAGGGAGGCTGTGCAGTGCCCTTCCAGCCTCCAGGCTGCAAAGGCCCCATTCTACTCCCCCCATCAGTGAGCCCCCAGCTCAGCAAGATGAGGACCCAGTGCGTAAAGCCACCAGCAGACCTGAATTAACCTCCTCAGCTCTCAGAGTATCAGCGCCTATATCTGCGTAATGAGGGAGAAACACAGTGCTGAGACAGCTGTGCTCCACCATCATGAGGGAAGAGAGGAAGAAGGGAAAACCATACCCAGTTGGCCAATGTAGACAGGAACTATCCAGAAGAACCATGCATCTGTTCACACAAAATTTTCCCAGTTCCAAGGGCTATTAGGACTGAATAAGGAGACCTCAGTACGGCTCTCTTAATTTATGGCACGACCCTACTGGACAGTCAACTGATACTTCTCTTAATATTGGTGGCCACCTCCAGACCTTCTGAGGAGGTGCCACCAGCACACGTGGCCTGCTTTCCCCATAGGCTGGGGACCCACACATTGGGTCATTCATTCCCCTCTTACCACAGACACTGTGCTCACCCCTGGTCTTTCAATTGGTGGCTGTCATTTCATCCAGACTCTTGCTCTACCAAGGTGTATATATATGTATATATTATATATATTAAAAAATCCATTGTCCCATTTAATCTAATGGCAATAGTTTGAGGTCAGCAAAGGAAACTTCCTTCTCATTATCACTCACACCATCATTGCCTGTATTCTTCCATCACCACCACCATCATCATTACCAACACCACCGTCATCATCACCACCATCTTCATCACCATCTTCACCATCATCTTCACCATCACCACCATCATCATCACCACCATTAACATCACCATCATCACCACCATCATCATCTTCACCACCACCATCATCTTCACCACCACCAGCATCTTCACCAACACCACCATCATCATGACCACCATCTTCACCATCATCATCACCATCACCACCATCATCATCACCATCACTGTCACCACCATCATTACCATCATCATTGTCACATCATCACCATCATTGTTACCATCACTGTTTACATTATCATTACCCTCATCAACCCAATAATGATCTTCTTTGTCATTTTCACTATCACTATCATCTATCATCATCACTGTCACCATTGTTGTCATTTCCATCAGCTACTGGATTTCCTTCATCATATTCATTAGCACCACCACCATTGTCAACATTGGTGGTCACCATTACCATGCAAAACCAATTCTCAGCTGCAAATTCAAAGGAAACATTGGACAACTTGCCCAAGGCCACCCAGGTAATTTGCAGAAGAGCTCAAACACTCAACACTGTCAGGACCTGACTTCCATCCCGGTCCCAGAAGCAAGGCCACTTCAGCAGCACCTATGTTGCCCCCACTCCCACCTCCTTCCTGGAGACAAGCTGGTTTTCTGGCTGTGCCCACAATCAATTTTGCCTGAGGCTCCCATGTCCTGCTCACTCCTCAGTCAGTCCCCGTCTCTCTAAGGCCAGAGAATCCTTTTCCATAATACCCAATAAATAACCTGGATTTAATTGAATTAATATCGACAGCATGTAATTGCTCCTGGTTGTTCACGCTTGCTGAGAAGGGGTGTGAGGGGGCGGAGTAGTGAGGTTATTGCTTAAAAAAAATGCCCTCAGCCCCGAGCAGCATTTTGGCCTTATTATTATAGTAATAATGAGGGTAGCTGATTTGATCTCTCCTTCCACAATGGCGAGGCACAGCTAGCTAAATAAACAGCCCAAGTCCTTTGTCCCTGTGGGCTGTTTCTGGGTAATTAAAATCAATAGGGTCTTCCTCACCCATCTCCTCAGCCCCATCAAGGCTCAGAGCTCAGGGCTGCTGGGTGTAAGAGAAGCAAATGAACTTGTGGGCCCTAGTGAGCTGGACAGGAAAACTGCACAGGACAGGATAGCAGCGCCCTAGCTAAGCCCCTTCCCAACTGTGGTGCCTCTGCCCTGGGACTCTGGCACAGCCACAGAGGTGATAGGGGGCCCATTCCAGTGAGGAGGAGACCCCAGGTAAGGATTGGCCTGAGCTTGGGGTCTGTGAGGAGGGTCAAAAAGGCCCTTCCCACCCTGGTCTTGGGACAACTGCCTACCCTACCCTACCTGTACCTTCCAAGGACTCTTGAGCCTATGTGGGGCATCCCCTCCCTTCCCCAGTGCCTGCCCAGTGGTCATCCCTGCATCCTTGTCCCTAGTATCAGGAAGAGCACTTAGAGGTCCTGTGTTGGGCCTCTCAGCAGTGCAAGCTACAGGACCCAATTCACTGTGGGTGCTCAGGAAGTGGACTTTGCTCCCATGAGCTCCTTTCAAGGCAGAAAGTCACCTGCTGTGCTCAGAGCCCAAGTTGTATGAGAGCTGGCACCCTGGCAAGACTCTGGAGGCCAGGCCCACAGGCAGTGCAAGGGGAGGATGAGGTTCTGGGGACACATTCAAGACAGAGATTGAGGGTGTGTGGGGGCGGGGGGTGCTTTGAGCAAATTAAGGGAGCTGCTGACCCTGATGGGGCAGGGGAAGGGGCAGCAGTCAACTGAGGGTGCCAGGGGGCTGCCTGTCAGACATTCAAGGAGGGGTGCCAGGAAGATAAGTGACTATCAAGCTCAGAAGAGTGACCTTGGCTAGAAATGCAGATTTAGGAGTCCTGAGAGGCGCTAAGCTGCCCTGGGGTGAGTATGAACAAACCAGGTCATGGCACCAGAGCTGACATGGGCACCTCATATCTAGAGGTCATAGGTTGGACAGATGGAGGGAAACTACATTAGAACTTAAGCAGGGGACTTGGGAGTTCTGGAGAAAAAGCTTGGGGGGTTCCTGAACTACAGAGTCTAGGTCAGAAGTGACCTTGGCTGGGCCCCATGTTCAATGCTGTGCTGGGCTTAACTCTCCATCATCCCAGACCCATATTGTCCTTGTATAGATGATGCTGAGTGGACACATGCTGTCCCCTAGGTCCAAACCAGACCTCAGCCCTGTCAACCTGGACACGTCGTTGGTTGGCTACCACGAAGTCCATCTGGCCCCTCGGGGCTTCACAACTAGCCTCCTCCCTGACCCCCTGCTCTGGCCATGGCTCTCCCTCATCTGCCAGCCTTGGCCTGGCTGTCCCTTCCACAATACCTATGTGCTTGGACTGCCAGGCTGAACAGTGACCTTACTTCAGTCCAGAGCATGGCCCTGCAGTGCCTCTGGTCGGGACCTTCCCTGTTCATTCCTCAGTGTAAACTGTGGCCACATTTCTGTCCATGTGTCCGTATGTCTCTGCATGGCCTCTGCAAGGCCCTGTTGAAGTCTCATTCCACATGATTGGGGCGAGGGCAGGGGCAGGAAGCTGACATCACCAACTGATGAAGGAGCCTGCCATCCCAGAGAGATGTCACCAGCCACCCTCCCCTCTCAGGATGCCCCAGAGCAGGAGTGTGTCACTACATTTGCACTGAGCATGGCCTTCAGGATCTAGCCATTCCAAGCTGATGCACAGGGCACCCAGCAGGAGGAGTTGATGGTGGGAGGTTACCCCAGGGCCCTGATGGGGTGAGCCAGGACCGCAGCCCCCACCCCTGAGGAAAACTTGCATCCCAGTCCACCTCACACAGGACCGGCAGGAAAGGGTCTACCTGCTAGCAGAGGTCAGAACCCCTGGGACCCCTAAGTGGAGCTCAGCTTCTGTGGCCAGGGTTAGCATGTCAGAAAAAATTACTCGTAGGTCCAGCTTGGGAGCAATCAGGCCTCAGACTGGGTGGAAATGAAACATTTACTGTCAGCAGCAGGGCCCATGACAGCTCCCTCTCAAGGTTGCTGGCTGGTGAAGGCTGTTCTGGCCCAGGAGGCAGAGGAAGTCTCCTGGGAAGCACAGCCTCTCCCTGCTCCCTGGGTCAAGGGTGGGCAAAGGGCCTCCCAGGCTCAGGCTGCCTGTGGTCTAGCCAGAAGTTGACTCTATGCTTATGCACAGTGCCAACTGGCCCTGGGCAGCCCTTAGGTCAGCTGGCTCAAGGTATAGCCCTGTGCTTGCTGTCCTTGAGCTTATAGTGGTGGGGCCTGTAGGGTTGGGTCTGGGGCTTCCACCTACTAAGCTGTTGTGGGAGCCACACAAGGAGCCCCAGATGAGGACCTCAGGAAGACAGTCGATCTCAAAGATGGAGTCCAACATGGGAGCCCCAGATGAGGACCTCAGGAGGACAGTTGATCTCAAAGATGGAGTCCAACATGGGAGCCCCAGGGGACACCCAGAGGGTCCTGCCTGCCCCCTAAGCCTTACCCAGGGCTTAGGGGAGGCCCCCAAGTCCCTTCAGACTTAGAGGTCTTCTCCCTCTTCCAAGTGACCAAAACAAGTCTGCCTGGACAGCCACGAACCAGGAGCCTGGGAGCAGGAGGAAGAGCTCTGCTCTGAGCCATAGCTATGGCCCCTCAAAACCAGGGGGAAGGGTGTGACCATCTCCCACAGCCTCCCTGCCTGAGGCCGTGGTCTGTGGTTATCCTGTGGTCACCCAGCACCAGGGCAGGGCTGTGGGCAGGAGCACCATGGAGGGCTGTCGGCAGTGGGCTGCTCAGTATCTGCAGGTAGGGGATAGCCAGGGAAGGTCCCAGATGGCCAGTGGGCACAGGAGCCTGGCCTCACTCATGGCTAGGGTAACAGGGTACAACCTAAGGCCAGGCTCCCTGTGACACAAAAACATCAGGCCCCCCAGAGGGAAGAGTAACTCCTGGCAGTCTCCACCCATAAGTGACTCAAGTGGGTGGTTCCCTTTGCCAGGTTAGGGTCTCTGCACATCTTGCTGGGTGGCACCAACGTCATTTTAAGGAATATTCCAATTGCATGGTCTTCTGTAAGGCCCTTTTCTGTTTTTTTTTTTTTTTTTTTTGAGACAGAGCCTCAAGCTATCCCCCTGGGTAGAGTGCCATGGCATCGCAGCTCATAGCAACCTCCAACTCCTGGGCTCAAGTGAGTCTCCTGCCTCCGCCTCCCAAGTAGCTGGGACCACAGGCGCCCGCCACAATGCCCGGCCATTTTTTGGTTGCAGCCATCATTGTTGTTTGGCGGGCCCGAGCTGGGGATTCGAACCCGCCACCTTAGGTGTACATGGCTGGCACCTTAGCCAATTGAGCCACAGGCGCCGAGCCAAGGCCCTTTTCTTAACTGAATATGACCTGAATCAAACTTTCTGGCTGGGGGCTGGTGGGGAGTGAACCAGTGGAGGGATGCCTCTTCCCCGCTGGGTTAGGCGGGCAGGCAGGCAGGCAGCCCTCCCAGGACAGTGATCTATGGGCCAGTAGCCCTGAGTCCGCACTGCTGACCTTGGAGCAGCCCTCAGTTGCTGTTTAATTAACTGTCTGCTTGTCCCCCACAGACCCAGCAGTGAGACACTGGAAGAGGGAGGGGCAACCCCAACCTCCCCGTATGCACAGCACCATTTCTCTGCTCTGGGGCCTCAGAAGCCCGCTGAGCCACTCCAGAGCCTCTGGTCAGCCTGCCTTGTGCCCATTGGTCCAGATCCCACTGGAATTCCGGTGTCCTTAGGTCAGCTGGTGACACTCAATCCCTGCCTGGGGCAGGAGGGCCGGGGGCAATTCCATGGTGTGGTCAGAGGCCTGACTACAGGGACCACCTCCTCGGGCAGGCTCCTGGGGACACAGTGAGGATTGCACAGCCCTCCCTCCCCTGAGACCTGCTCAGCTGAAGACACCCTGGCTAGAGGGCTCTGCTGGGGCCCTTCCAGAAGCCTCTATCTCCCCATTTGTGAGTGCTGTTGTGCCCAGGACCTGTCCCACCCAGGGCATCTCCCCAGGCGTGGGTGAGTCCTAAGTGCTCAGGAAGGGCCAAACCTGCAGGGCTCTCTTTTCACCCTGTGTTTACATGGGGGTGTGTCATGGGTATGAGCAATGAAGACTGGAGCTGAGCTATTCGGGCAAGGTCTGCTGTCCACCTATGTGAGCAGCTGGGGCCCTAAGGGTGGGACCTGGGTCCTCCTCCTTGGAGATACAGGAGTTGTATAGCTAGCCTCCTTAGAACATCAGTGTCCCTTAGTGGGAGGTCACAGAGGCTGCCCAGCACAGGGACAGAGTTTGGTGAGGTCCCAGAGTTGGAGGACAGCCTCCCAAAGAGGGTCCCTGGAAACCCTCGAGTATACACCGAAGCCCCACGTGTACTCAGATTGAAATGGGATCTGGAGATGGCCAGGAAGGTGAGAAGGCTCTGAGACACCTGCAGGCAGGCGGGGGATGGTAAGGAGGCCTCTGGGGAGAGGTTGACCTGTGGAAGTGAACATGCCCAGCTCGATTTCCCAAGTCAAGTCCTCCAGCAAGTAATCAGAGGCACCGCCGGGTTCAGCAAGAGGGGGAGGCCTCGGCCTCATGCTTTATTCCCTGACAGTATCCATCTTTCCAAATTGATTTTTGATATCCATAGTGACCTGGAAGGGAGACACGGCGATAACTCTCAGAAAGTGGAAAACAATATTATCGCCACAAATATGAATTACTGGCCGCCAGGTTAAATCTACTGTGCAATGAATTATGTGACCCTGGCGCTCCTATAATTCTTGGGAATTTTATAGAGTTGTGAGAGGGCTGTGGACGCTGACAAGCACTTAACAGCCAGAACTGGGTCCCCAACAACTCTCGGGCCCTTTGATTTAGCTGTCCAGGCACCACAGGCCACTCTGCTGTGCCTCAGAGGGGAGAAGGAGGGCAGCCACTCCTGGAGTTACTGACGTCACTTGTTGGCTCTGATGTCATTCTCCAGGCTGGAAACACTGAACAGCAGAGCAGCCCAGGACTGTCCTTGGGAGGTCTTGGGCCGTGGCAGGCACCTGCTCTTGGAAGGGGGTGGCAAGAGACCTCCAGGGGGACCTTGGGGCTCCCCTAGCTCCAGCGAGAGAGGGCAGAAGGCAAAGCTGGTGTGGCCAGCGTCACGTGGGATAAACAATAGGATGCTGGGTGTAACAGTTGGGGGGGGGGGCAAGTGGAATGGGGAATCAGTACCTACACCATGTGGCCCTCAGCTCAGGCCCACCTCCTGCCCAGAGTGAGCACACCCGGCAGGTGCTGAGGCCCGCCTGCAGCTGCTGCCCACTAGCTGAACAGAACAGACAAGGGAAGGAAGGAATGAGAGAACAAATGAATGAACAGATGAACAAATGAATGAGGGGGTAAGTTTGAGAGTTCATGCCACCAGTGGGGTGGGGCAGTGGGGGAGTCCTCCAAGGGTGCTGGTGAGAGGGTGCTGGCGAGAGCCCTGGGTGTGGAAAGTTTCTGGCCAGGCAGAAGCCGAGAGCACCTGAGTCTGAAAAAGGTGTAGGGGCCAGAGTGCAGGTATAGGTGGAGCATGGTCAGTTTGAGGAGCGCAGGTGTAGGTGGAGGATGGTCAGTTTGCAGAGTGCGGGTGTAGGTGGAGCATGGTTAGTTTGCAGAGCACAGGTGTAGGTGGAGGGTGGTCAGTTTGCAGAGCGCCGGTATAGGTGGAGCATGGTCAGTTTGCAGAGCGCAGGTGTAGGTGGAGGGTGGTCAGTTTGCAGAGTGCCAGTGTAGGTGGAGCATGGTCAGTTTGCAGAGCACAGGTGTAGGTGGAGGGTGGTCAGTTTGCAGAGCACAGGTGTAGGTGGAGGATGGTCAGTTTGCAGAGTGCCAGTGTAGATGGAGCCTGGTCAGTTTGCAGAGAGCAGGTGTAGGTGGAGGGTGGTCAGTTTGCAGAGTGCCAGTGTAGGTGGAACATGGTCAGTTTGCAGAGTGCAGGTGTAGGTGGAGGGTGGTCAGTTTAAAGGATGGTTTGGGGGTCCTTAGGGCAGGCACTGCTGGTCCTTAGGGCTGTGCTTGGGTGCTCAGCTGATCTCCTTCCAGGGACAGCTGGGGACCCCAGGGCTGGGTGACTAGGCTGGAGTTGGGGACATGGAGTGTGGGGGAGTCCGTGGGCTGCTAGAAGCTGGGCCACCCTTGGACCTGGTCACCAAGGTCCTGAGCTGACCAGGGTCTTCCAAGAGGAAATCAAGGCCCAACTCCAAAGTGATGGCCCTTCCTCTTGGACACCTGCCCAAGGACTACTCTGAGTGGGGTCTGTGCTGCAGGTTGAGGGAGAAGTCACTGACCCAGCTGGGGCTGACCAGGTGGGGTCCCCAAGTTTGGGGCTGGGGTGGTGACTGGCCAGACCCAGCCTGCAGGATGCAGCCAAGACCAGGGCTAGCCGTGGGCTGACTGTCTCCCTCGTGCCTGGAAGGCAACAACACAAATGTCATTTAATTTACATGACAAAGTGGTGCCATTATTGCAAGCTGACAGAATGCTGCTCTGGGCAATTTCCGAAAATTATTTAAACAATGTAATGAGTTAAATGTCAGCACTGGCTAATTATGTTTATGCTAATTGTTAATTAGCCCTATAATGGAGATAGTCTTAATTAACAATGGTTGTGGGGGGGGGGCTCTCCAGAGGGCCACTCCCTGCCTCCCACCAACCTCCCACTGAGATGGGAAGGGCCAAGCCTGTCCTGAGGGCCCAGCACTGGGGCCTGTGACCAGGCCTGAGCACTAGGCTTCCCCACCTCTCCCTGAGCGCAGGTCACTTCTCCTCTGCTCCCTCCTCCTGTCCGCCTCCCCCTCCACCAGGAAATGTACCAGATTCAGGATAAAAGGAACCAGAGTTATGCCCAGCCTATCCCACACCCATGTGAGCCCTTCCCAGGGCACTTGCTCTGGTCTGGGGCCAATTATTCTCCCCTCCCAAGAGCTGTCAGGAGGGGATGTTTCACTCCCTGGTGGCAACCAGAAGATACTGTGCCAGTTGAAGGGACTGTCCCCAGCAGGGGTAGGGTCGCTGTGGCTGGAGACCTGCCCAGGGCCCTCACACTCTACTCCAATGCACTTTTGCTGGACCCAGAACTGTGTCTTGCTCCTTGCTCCTTCTGGGGGACCCAATGTTGCTGTAGCTGGGCCCTCTGACCAGCAGGTGGGCCGGGCTGCTCAAGACAGGGCCAAGGCCAGGTATGGAAGGTCTGCCCAGGAGCTGGGCCAGCCTGAGCCATGGAGAGGCAAAGGCAAGTCACAAAGAGTAGTTGTCAAGAGACACAGACCACTTGGGCAAGACCTGGAGGAGTCCGAAAAGAGGCTGGAAGGCTGGTCCTGAAAGAACGGCTGAAAGGAGTGCACACCAGGGCCAGGGCTACAGCTGTGCCCCAAAAGCACAGGGAACAGAAAGAGCAAAGGAAGGGGACAGAGGGAAACAGGGACATGGTACACTAGAACACTGTGTAAAAAAAGCTCTGGAAATCAGCTCTCCCTCCACAAGACAAGAGTGGGCCTTCACAGGGACAAGCCTGCACAGAGCTGTCCTAACTGCACGAGCTGCTGTGTGCTGAGCTGCAGAGCTGCTCTCAGGGTGTCTGACACATTGTCTTCATTTGCAGCAGTTTCTAACACTTGGGTGATGGGGGCAGTCTGGAAGCCACCCCAGTGATTTAATAAATTAAGATTCCTGTGGTCCCAGGAAGTGGGGAGCAACTTCTCACCTGCTCTGCAGAATGGTAGCCCTCAGGAGAGGGATGGTGGGGCATCTATAACCCTCTCCTGTCCTGAAAACAAACAAAAAAAAAAAAAAATGAGAGGGGCAATGGATACAAAGCTTGATCCTCTGTCTTTTTTTTTTTTTTTTTTTTTTTGAGACGGAGCCTCAAGCTGTCCCCCGGGGAGAGTGCCATGGCATCACAGCTCACAGCAATCTCCAACTCCTGGGCTCAAGCAGGTCCCAGGTAGCTGGGACCACAGGCGCCCGCCACAATGCCCGGCTATTTTTTGGTTGCAGCCATCATTGTTGTTTGGTGGTCCCGGGCTGGATTCAAACCCGCCACCTTAGGTGTATATAGTTTGCACCTTAGCCACTCGAGCCGCAGGCGCCGAGCTGATGCTCTGTCTTAAGTGCGAAAAAATGTGTCTTCCCATGTGGCCTTTGATGGGTTCTATTCCCAGCACTTTTCCCAAAGAGGAAGCTTCATTCAGTTTAAAAATGTCCCCAGAGGCTCAGCACCTGTAGCTCAAGCAGATAGGGCACCAGCCACATACACTGGAGCTGGCAGGTTTGAATCTAGCCCGGGCCCACCAAACGATGACAACTACAACCCCCTCTAAAAAAAAAAAAAAAAAATAGCCAGGCATTGTGGTGGGCACCTGTAGTCCCAGCTACTTGTAAGGCTGAGGCAAGAAAATTGCTTAAGCCCAAGAGTTGGAGGTTTCTGTGAGCTATAATGACAAAGCACTCTACCTAGGGCCCACAGCTTGAGACTCCCCCCCCCAAAAAAAAATGTCCCCAGAGGAGGAGCCTGAGGGAGGCTTCAGACTGAGCCTACCACTAGGGGCAGATCAGGACCTGGAGGTGGGGCAGAGGCTGGGAGTGGAGCAGAGTCTGGGGATGGGGTGGGGGTGAAGCAGGGGTGGGGTAGAGGCTGGTCTTGGAGTCTGTGACTGGCCTTCCTGCCCAGGCCCACCCAGAGGTCTCCATTCCTGTCTGGCATCGGGATGGTTTGGGTTAAAGAGGCATCATGCCTTTCCAGTCACCAGACCCCTTAGTACCTGCCCCTCTTGTGACCCTTGGGGCCCCTTTGTTGTTGCTCTGGGGCCCCCTGGCTCTGGAAGCAAAATGCCCTGCTCTTCTGCTCTGGGATCCCCCTATCCATGTGGGAACTCTTCTCTCTGGTCCTGGTGGGCAGCACATAAGACCTCCTTTCTCAGAGCATCTGAAAGTCCATTTCCTCTCTGACCTACCCCCAGTTTGGGGTCTTTTGGTAGAAGGAGTGGGAGGCCTGGTCTGAGTTTCCAGCTGCTTTTAGACTCGGAGCCGACTTTGCCTGCTGGGTCCTGTGACTTTCAATGTGTCAGCCTATCCCCAAGTCTGTGTGCAGACGCCCCACACAGACCAACTGGGTGCCAGCCATGGGCCGAGGACAGTGGTGGGGCCTTGAGTGAAGTTTCATTAGGAATTCTGCAGCTCGGGCGTCGCCTGTGGCTCAGTGGGAAGGGCACTGGCCCCATATACTGAGGGTGGTGGGTTTGAACCCGCCCCTGGCCAAACTGCAACAAAAAATAGCTGGGTGTTTAGGCGGGCGCCTATAGTTCCAGCTACTCAGGAGGCGGAGGCAAGAGTTTGAGGTTGCTGTGAGCTGTGACGTCAAAGCACTCTACCGAGGGCGACAAAATGAGACTGTCTTAAAAAAAAAAAGAAAGAAAGAAAGAAAGAAAGGAATTTTACAGCTCAACAGTGCCACCTCCCAGAGAAAGTCACAGGTCGGCAGGCAGCCAAGTGCTACTAGTCTCCTCTGCCTGAACTCAGCCTCAAGCATGCACACAGGGCTGGGGGATGGGTCCAGGGAGCCAGCAGCATGTCCTTTGCCTCAGTGTCAGCGGAGCATGAGCCCCCACAGGGACACTCCTGTGCACACACACAGCCAACCACCACATGCCCCTGCACAGACTCTCACACACACACAGATTCAAATGTATGCCCTGTGTGGCAAGCCCACACACACCTGTACATCACACGTGCATGACACCATGCATACCTGGCACTACACAGAGCCTCCCCACCTTTCAGACCTTCAGTCACCCCAGGAAGAGGCTCCACAGACCAAGTTTGGGCTCTCAGAACAGCTACCCCCAACCAGTGCCCTGGGCTCTTAGCCTCACTACATGAAGAGTCCTTCACTCAGAGTTAAGCAGGTGGGTGGCGGGGGAAGCAGGTAGGGAACTAGGAGAGATGATGTAGAGTGAGAGAATTCAGTGCACCAAGGAAAGAAAAAGAACACTTACTGGGAAAATTTTGCCACTGAAGAGATAAAAATTTGACCAAATAGTTCTCTATGAATATCAGTGGATTTACAGATAAAATGGCCTGTATAAGGTTTTTTAAAAGGTCAAAAAAGAAATGAAGCAACAATGGAAAACAACAAATGAACACAGGTCTCAAGTAGGAGATGAAAGAGAAAGGCCATCTCCGTGAGCGGACCCGGACTTGTCGATTCAACAAGGGCCACTGGGAGCAGCAAGAAGAACTGACCCTGCCACAAACACAGTCAGGAACGCAGCGATTCATTCTGAGAAACTACAGAGATAAAACGGACAAGGCTGAAGAGGGGGCAAGGTGGAGACCGGGCAAAGGAGGTCCAACACACACATGACCGGTACTCGGGGAAAAGAGACATAGCAAAATGGAATTTCAAAAATACTTAATTGTATAAAATGTTATGGAATAAAGATAGATTTGAAAGGATTCACTATTGCCTAGAAAATAGTTGATACAGACCAGTCAACAGTGACAAACTGAAAACGAAGTTCCTATGGATATCTGGGTCTAAAAAGAAACAACCAACTCATCTATAGGAGAAAAAACCAGGCTGGCCTCAGAGATTCCTCAGCCATTCAGTGTCAGAAACAATGGAGGAACTGTCTAAAAATTCTTCAGGAAAGTAAGTGTAACCTGAGATGATATCCTTCTAAAGCATCAGACAGAATTCCAAATACATACAACAAACAATTCCTGGAGTATGGGCCTCTGATCCTTTCTTGATGGAATTACTAAAAACCTGCTTTACACCAACCAAGAGAGAAATGGAGTCCACAGAGAAAGGGTTCCCGAAGCACTCTGCAGTGACCATCTCCTGAGGCGGGACCATGGTGACGGTAGGCTGCTGACGTGACAGTGATGATGGTGGCAATGGTGGTCATCCATGCAATGGGCAGAAATCAGACAAAGAACAAAACTCCAGCTACTATAGCATGAAGATGTGATGGGTCACACACAGTTTCTCAGCACCCATGTGTCTGCCTGACAGGATTCACTTTCAGCTTAAATGCTATCAAGAAGTTTCTCCAAAAGTATGGCCAGCACACCCTCCTGTCCCCTCAGTGCCACAGTGCAGAGAGTGAGCCCCTGGACCTTGCTGGGGTTCTGGTTCCTCTCCAAGTGACAGGAAACTGAGGTCTGTCCAGGACTCATCAGGTTCCTGGGAACACATGTGGATGTGAGTGGGTGTGAAGCGGGGATCGCACAGGAGAGGAGAAGGGACCTCCAGCAGGACTCACCAGGTGGGTTTGCACTCAGATGCCCCAGGAGATGGCCGTGGGCCATACAGGAAGGAGTAGAGGACCACAGGCACACCCTTGAAGGTGGAGGGCTCAACCGCATATGCCCAGACATGAACCAGAACACTCAGCCACCCTGGTGAGAGGCCCTGAGGTTCAACGTGCGCCAGCATGGCACACTCCCTGCTGCACTGCAGAGGGCCCCATGTCTTTCCCTCCTACCTGTGCCCCATCTGCCCCCATGGTGGAAGGAGATAAAGAAGGACTTTGACTCCACTGGCCTCCACTCTTAGGACTGGGGTCTCTTGTCCAGGCTAACAGGCCCCTCCTACCACTAACAGACCCCACCCAGTGACAGCAGGCTGACTCTCCATCTGGGGGTTTTGGTGCCTCACTTAGTCCCCAGGCTTGGACCCAAAGTGGGGCTGGCTGGAGCACTTGTGTCCCCCTTCCTCTCTCCTCCCTGCTGTCTCGGCCTCCTCCCCACTCCAGATAGAAAACCACTGAGGAAGGACCCAGCTTCTCCTGGAGTGGGGTCCCAGGAACCCCACTTCTGCAGCCCCTCTTCTAGGCTCTTTGGCCTCCTCCTCCAGGGAAGCTGCAGAGCACTGTGGGGAGCCCCAGTTCCCTAACCTCAGGGCTGGGTGAGCTGCCCTGGCCTTCCCCAACCTGAGCTGGTCTTGGGGCCAGACCTGAACCTCTGAGCAGCCCGGTGAGGAGGGAGTCAGGCCTGGAGGCTTGGGGGTCAGGCCAGCCTGCAGGGCCCAGGGGGCTGTATTTTTTTCTTAATGTGGAAGACTCTTCAAGGAGAGAAGGGCATTCATAACCCCTATAAAACAGCAGCTGTCTCCGGGACCTTCCTTTACTCCTGGCCCTAGATAAAAGTGTTATTTACTATGCGGCTTCCTATTTCTGGCTCCCAGGTAGGTGTGCAGCCCACTTGCCAGCTATGGTCGGGGAGGTGGACATAGAGCCGGTCAGCCTTGCACCTGAGGACTGGGTGGGCTCCTGTCCACTGTAGGCTGGGGTTGGGGAAGCCCAGGCTTGGCTCCCTCAAGCCAGGATTCAGCAGGCCCACTGGCTCCGAAGCACTAAGGAAGCATCTGGTACCAGAGCTCTAACCGGGTCCCAACACGTCCCCATGACCCTGAACCCCCCAAGGATAGTGGCCTTGTGTCCCAGAAGCCCTCGTGGCCAGGAGCTCCTGGGGACCAGTGCTCTGGCATCTCAGCCACATGGAGCAGACAAGCAGATGTTGACAGGCCTGCTGCAGTGGAGGGCTGTGGTACCATGTGCCCACAGGGGGTGGAACCTCCCAGACAGAACCCGCAATCCTGGGGTCAGGCGGGAGCAGTGTGCAGAACAGACTCCCCACCCTCACTCACCCCGAACCTTGCTCTATACACGTCCTTGCCCAGGGCTTAGATGCAGAGTGCAGCCCCCACCCTGCACTTGGAGGAGGTGAGCTCCCAGCCTGACTGCTAAACACACAAGGCCAGCCTAAGTCCATGCTGTGGAGAGAACCCGGAGCATGCAGTGGGGGACCGAGCTAGAAGGCAGGGCGCTGGGAGAGGGTGTCCCAGCTGGGAAGGGACCCAGGAGCCCACATAGCACTGTCTAGTCCTCTGTACATGGTACTGCCAGTGCAGGAGCTCTGTGGAGAGACCCAGGGCTCACCTTGTGGGGTGCGGGCTAGAAAGGGGCTCTGGGTTGCAGGGCACTGGAAAGGACCTGGAGCATAGGGGAAGTTCTCCCTGGCAGGACTGTGGGTACAGCTGGGCTTGGACGGGTCTGGGGCCCAGAGGATGACAGAGCCAGAGAAGAGTTCTGGGCTCTTCACAGCTGTGAGCACAGGGAAGGCACTGTCCAGGGGCAGGAGAGGACCCTCAGCACACATGCAGGCAGGAAGGGGTCTCCACTCTGGCCCTGCCCTGACCTGGGCCCTTTCTGGCCTAGAGCCCCAATGGCAGACAGCTCTGAGCACCCTGACCCATCTTTGGTTTGTCCTGATGGCCCCATAGAAGGCTGCTAATACCCCCACTGGGCCCCGAAGAGCACAGAATAAGGCCAAAGGTCAGACCCGTGGTCAGTGTGTGCCTAGGTCACCTGAGTGTACTCCTGGGCGTGCACACTTCTGAGGTGCTCACTGAGTCGAGTTTGCTCTCTGCTGTGAGTGTGCTCAGTATGTCTTGGCCTGAGTGTGTCTTGGAGTATGCACACTTGCCTGACCTTGTGAGCTGATCTACGTGTGCACCTCATTAGCCTGGCCTGTCACTGGGCGGCAGTGTGGGGCCCAATGACCTTGGCTTTGATACTGAACGGCCTCTTTGCTACAAAAGGCAATAAACACTAACCGCCACAGGCGTGATCCCCTGCACAGAGAATTGATGGGCCAGAATTGACTCCTGGGAGCTTCTCCATCAATTAAAGCTTTTTTCCTCTTCTCCTGTCTCACTTATCATCCTTCCTATAAGTGCAAAATCAAAACAACTCTGCTCAGCACTGACGTGGACATGGGACCCCTTGTAAATGTGCCCCCTCTGTTGTGCATCCTTCAGCAAGTCCCCAGAATATATGCACTATGCACTCCTAGGAAACACAAACAGGGTTCTGATCTGGAGCCAGACAGCGGCAGGCTCCTGCCGACTACCCCCAGCAACAAAGAGCCTCAGAGGGAAGAAGCCAGAGATGGACCACGGGGTGCCTGTTTTGGGAGGGATATCCCTCTGCAGAGGAAGCAGGGGCCCAGGGGACGCTGTGCTGTGATGCCTCATGATCTGAGGGTCTCCTGTGTTTAGGATGTCTCTCCCGACTTCAGGCTATCTGGCTCTGTCCTTTGCTCCCTGGACCTTGTGTCAGTGAAAGTTCTCCAGAAAAATAGGGCCAGTGGGAGACAGCTACAGATGACATTCACAACATGGAATTGCCTGGCTCAATTGCAGGGTCTGGCTGGGCAAGACTGCAACCTGCAGGGCAGATCAGCAGCTGGAAACTCAGGCAGAGGCTTATACTGCCATCTCAGGGCAGAGCTTCTTCCCTAGGAAACTTCAGAGCTACTGGTCAGCTTGAGGGAGCCCAGCCTGGGCTTCCCCAACCCTAGCCTGCTGTGGACAGGAGCCTGCCCAGTGCACTGGTCAGATGAGGCCACCACACTCCCAAGGATGCCTTCCTTTGCTGAGAGTCAACTGATGGTAGATGTTGGTCACATAAACATCTTCCAGCAGCAGTTAGCAGTGGGTGGGATCTGTGGACAGCCAGATTGTAGTCTCCCCAGGCCAAATTGGCCCCATGGGCCAGGAGCTCCAAAGGGAAGAATCAGGCCTATGGCCCAGTGGTCTGCTCACCCCTGGCCAGGGAGGGGGGTCCAGGGCCCTGAGGACACTTGGGCCTGGTCTCTGCCCTGTGATACCGGCACCTGCTCTGGGCTGGGGGACAGTCCAGAGAGATAGTGTCACAGGGTGGAGGGCACAGGAGTCTACCTGGGCTATTGGCAGGACTGCTGGGGTGCTCCTGTTGGGGAAAGCCTACCGGCTGCTGGGGGGCCTGTGGGTAGTCCTACACACCAGCTCTCTGTCATGTCCAGCCTCCACTCACATGTCCACCCTAGACCCCCACCCAGGCTCCAGACACTAAACCCAGCTGTCTCCTTACCACATCATGGCTAGACAAGACACTTAAAATGATAAAACCAGACTGTTAGCCTTGGCCCTACACCCCTGCTCATCTCACTCACCACCACTATACCCCACCAACCCTCAGCAAACAGTGCCAGCTTGACCTCAGCACATAGAGTCTGGACCTCTGTTGCCAGCCCTCTTAGCCAGAGAGCCTAGCTCACACTGACCCTGCGCTCCAAGCCACCCCTGAGCCATCTACCCACCTTTCCAGCCTCCACTTGCTATTTCTGTGGCAGGAATCCAGTCACACCCACTTCCCAGATCACCACTTAGAGCCCTTCCTCTTCCACACAGGGCCCACAGGAAACCTGCCCTGTTGTCTGGGCACGTTTCCCCTTGAGGTTAAGTCCCAGGGGCAAGATCCACCAAGCTTGGCTACTGATGCACCCTGTGCCCTTGTGAGGTTTGTTGACTGGCTATACTCCAGGACAACCCTATCTTGACCCAGAGAAGGGTGGTAGGTGAAGTACCCTGAACAGGAGTCCAGGCCCTTGGGAAGCTGCCCACATTTCAGCCAGGTCCCCTATGGGTTCCAACCCAAACTTAGCCATGAGACCCTCCCTTGGGCCCCCTCACAGCCAAGAGGAGGCTGCAGCTCTGCAGGGGGGCTGACTTCACACTGAGGCGAGGCATGGAGAGCTGGCCAGATTCCTGAGAGTAAGTGAGAGCAAATCAGTCCACAAAGTTTTAAAGCAAACTGGAACCAATAAACTTAATCTCATAGAAAAAAAGAATCATTTCAATGACTGTAGTACTCAGTCTTCTACACACATTGTCAAATAAGGAATATTCTGAAGACAAACAGAAACCCAGTGGACAAAGAAGCCAACTCCCAAGCCTACAGGGGGCCACGTTAAGCTTCACGGAGAATAATGACCACAATGAATTGAAGCACACCAGACCTGTCAGAATCCATGACTCAACAATAATACGAAACAAATAAACACTTCATAGAACACCACTGGAGGTGGTTAGGGCACCAATTTGTTACACTGAAAAATTTAAAAATACAGGAGAAAAAAAACATTTATTCTGTTTTTCCAGAATAAGCCAATAATTGATAAAGAAAAATCCTCCCTTATATAACTCCAGGTGACAAATTAATAAGGCAACAATGAATAAGAAAAAATCATTTTGCAATCATTTATAAAATAATGGATTTTGGTAATAATTATCAATGCTGATTCCATGAATCAATCTCTCAGTGTTATTACTACCAGTAAAGAGTTTGAGAAAAGGATCCCATAAAAATGGATATGAATTCTAGCACTTACTCTGAGCTACACATGAATGAATTTGACCCTAAACACTCTGAAGACTGAACCACTAAGCAAACTGCCAGCCAGGACCTAGACAGGCCATAGGGCGGGGCACACACAGGGCAGATACAAACGGCAGCACAAAGGCTTGGAAATGGAATAAACATTTGAATCATGGCCCACAGAAGGATGGTCAGGACTTGCAGCCTGGACCTAACCTTGTGCATTGCCTCCTAATACAATAAGAAACAAAAGTCTCCATCATATTTTAAAAAGACCTAGAGCCTCGTAACTTTGAATCAAAAATGACCAGCATACAATCCCAAATTACTCAATATGCTAAGAATCAGAAAAGTGTGACAGAATCTCCAGGGAAAAGACCTGACAGATAGCACTCTCACAAAGATGCATTTGTTGGAATTATCACATTAGTTTTATTTTTTTTTGTCTATTTATTATTTTATTAAATCATAGCTGTGTACATTAATGCAATCATGGGGTGCCATGGGCTGGTTTTATATACCATTTGAAATATTTTCATCAAATTGGTTAACATAGCCTTCACCGCATATTCTTAGTTATTGTGTTAAGACATTTATACTCTACACTTAGTAAATTTAACATGTACCCTTGTAAAATGCACCATAGGTGTGTTTCCACCAATTATCCTCCCTCTACTCATCCTCTTTACTTCCCTCCCCTCCTTCTCCTCCCTCCCTCTCTTCTTGGGCTATAGTTGAGCTATAGCTTTCATAAAGCTATAAATTGGTTTCATAGTAGGACTGAGTACATTGGATACTTTTTCTTCCGTTCTTTTTTTTTAAGTACATACTTTTTTTTTTATTAAATCATAGCTGTGTGCAATAATGCAATCATGGTTTTTCTTCCATTCTTGAGATACTTTGCTAAGAAGAATATGTTCCAGCTCCATCCATGTAAACATGAAAGAGGTAAAGTCTCCATCCTTTTTAAGGCTGCATAATATTCCATGGTGTACATATGCCACAATTTATTAATCCATTCATTGGTTGATGGGCACTTGGGCTTCTTCCATGACTTAGCAATTATGAATTGGGCTGCAATAAACATTCTAGTGCAAATATCTTTGTTATAAAACTCATAGAGGAATTGTAGGATCAAATGGCAGGTCTATTTTTAGATCCCTAAGTGATGTCCAAACATCTCTCCAAAAGAAACATACTAGTTTGCATTCCCGCCAGCAGTGCAGAAGCATTCCCTTTTCTCCACATCCATGCCAACATCTCTGGTTTTGGGATTTTTGATGTGGGCTAATCCTACTGGAGTTAGATGATATCTCAAAGTGGTTTTGATTTGGATTTTTCTGATGATTAAGGATGATGAGCATTTTTTCATGTGTCTGTAGGCCATGCACCTGTCTTCTTCAGAGAAATTTCTCTTCAAGTCCCTTGCCCTTCATATCACATGAAATTTAAAGCAACTATTACAATCAAGCCCCAAGAAGTTAGGGAAACACTCTTGAAACAAATGGAGAAACTGAAGGACTTAGCAGAGAAAGGGAAGCTATGAAAAAGAATCAGATGGAAATCATAGAACAGAAAAATACAATAACCAAAATTAAAAATTCACTCAATGGATTCAAAAGAATAGTGGAGATGACAGGAAAAAAGGAGTCAGTGACATGTTAGATAGTGCAATGGAAATTATCTAAATAATAGAGGAAAAAAGATTTTCAAAAAGTAAATAGAGGCCAGGACCTGTGGCTCACACATGTAATCCTAGCACCTATGGGAGGCTGACATAGGAGTAATGCTTGAGGACAGGAGTTTGTAACAAGACTGAGCAAGAGTGAGACCACATCTCTACAGAAAACAGAAAAATTAGGTGGGTGTGTTGGTGGACACCTGTTGTCCCAGCTACATGGGAGGTGGAGGTAGAAAGATCTCTTGATCCCAGGAGGGTGAGGCTGCTGTGAACTATGGTGACACCACTGCACTCTAGCCCAAGTGACAGAGCAAAACTTGTCTGAAAAATGTTTTAAAAATAAATAAATAACACAGAGAGCCTCAGAGACCCAGGTGATGCTAACAAAAGGTCTAATGTTTGTATTACGAGAGTCCCAGAATTAAGTGGAAAAAATGAAGAAGTAGGGACCAAAAATTCCAAAATCTGCTAAAAGACATAAATTTACAGATTCAAGAAGTCCAGTGAACTTCGTCAAAGAGGATAAATCAGAGAAATCTATGCTCAGAAACATCAAAATTAAGCTACTGAAAGATAAAGACAAACATCTTGTAAGCAGCTGGAGGAAACAGTGTATCAGAGGGGAAATGATGATTTGAAAAGTATGGGTTTCTCATCAGGGAGCATGAAAGTATATGGCGGTAATTTTTTTTTTTTTGAGACAGAGTCTCCCTCTGTCACCCTGGCTAGAGTGCTGTGGTGTCACAGCTCACAGCAACCTTAAACTCTTGGGCTTAAGTGATTCTCTGGCCTCAGCCTCCCAAATTACTGGGACTATAGGTGTCTACCACAATGCCTGGATAGTTTTTCTATTTTAGTAGAGATGGGGTCTTGGTCTTGCTCAGACTGGTCTTTAACTCCTGAGCTCAAGCAATCCACTCACTTCAGCCTCCCAGAGTTCTGGGATTATAGGTATGAGCAGCTATACTTTTAAGTGTAAAAGAAACTAGCTGTCAACCAAGAAATCTATATCCAGCAAAAATGTCCTTCAGAAATTAGATAAAATAAAGACATTCTCAGATAAAGGAAAATAAAGAGATTTTGTCTCAAGCAGACATGCTCTAAAAGAAATGTGAAAGGAGGTTCTTCAGGCAGAATGGAATTGATCAGAAGGAAACAGTGCTTTAGGAACAAAACAGCAGAAAGCACAAACATATGGGTGAATGTGAAATACTATTTTTACTTCTTACTTTTTAAAAATATATATGATTGTTCAATGCAAAAATTATAACATGAGGGAAATTATGAATGTATGTAGACATAATAATGAGATGACTATGTCTATAAAAGGAGAAAATGGAGGTGGTTTGGTGCTCAGTTTCTTACATTACAAATGAAGTGGCAAAACATTTATTCTAAATAGACTGTGATGAATTCAATATGTATACTACAATCTTCAGAATAGTTGCTTAAAAAGTAACTCACGCCTGTAATCCTAGCACTCTGGGAGGCTGAGATGAGGGAATTGCTTGAGCTCACAAGTTCCGACCAGCCTGAGCAAAAGCAAGACCTGTCTCTACTAAAAAATAGAAAAACTGAGGCAAGAGGATCACTTGAGCCCGAGTTGGAGGTTGCTGTGAGCTATGACACCACAGCACTGTAGCCAAGGTGACAACTTGAGACTCTGTCTCAAAAAAAAAAAGTAACTATCCAAGGACATAGTAAAAAAAGATAAATTAAAGTGAGATTAAAAATATAGAAATATGGCTCAGTGCCTGTGGCTCAATTAGCTAAGGCTCCAGCCACATACACCTAAGGTGGCGGGTTCGAATCCCCAGCCCAGGCCCACCAAACAACAATGATGGCTGCAACCAAAAAATGGCCAGGCGTTGTGGCGGGTGCCTGTGGTCCCAGCTACTTGGGAGGCAGAGGCAGGAGACTCGCTTGAGCCCAGGAGTTGGAGGTTGCTATGAGCTGT
>CAUYQV010147092.1:0-14303 GCA_963574575.1 Galagoides demidoff
AACTCCTCAGAGATCAATGGCAGGTGGGGAATATATACAGTTTTATATAGTTCAGACCTTCCCTCAACCATACACCTGGGGTGCCCCTTTGAATAGTCCCTGGGTGGTCTACCAGGTTTGAGGGGTCCAAGTCAGTTGTCCCTGTCAGCACCCGTTTCAGGTGGAAGAGTTCAAATGTCTCTGGGAGCTAGATAAGAGGGGTCTGCCTGCAGTTCAGATATAACTTGCTCCAGTGCTGTGCGAGGGCAAAGGGATGGCCACACCATTTTCTAGGGGTGATTCAGTAATGCAGCCAGATTACTTTAAAGTGAAGAGGATAACTGAAAAACTGGATTTGCCACCTGTTAGTATATATTAGTTATTGGGAGAGGGTGATAAGAAAGGACATGACATTGAGTAAATTTTGCATAGCTTTGAAAATAAATATTTTCCATATAATTCATAAACCTTGAAAAGCATACACAGGATCTTAGGGGAAAACTAGCCAAATATTCCTTTACCTTATGATTATATTATAAATGCAAAGTGGAAAAATGTATGCAGAGATCAATGGTGAATCCATGATTTATTATTTATTTACTTATTTTGGGTATTGACCCAGCCTAACTTGTTTTGGTCAAGTATAATATGTGATGTGAAGCCACAGAATCATTTTTCTTACCTCTAGTCTATGGGAGATCTCAGGAAGCTTGGTAATTGCAGGCTCTTTGTAAACAAATTCCTGCTCATCTAAATCCCCAAATTTGGATCCATAGAAACCAACTCGGAAGTAGGTTCCAAACATTCTCTTGTGATCCTGGTGAATGAAATATGAAAATCTTTCTTTAGTTATATAATTCCTGAGGATCCACTGGGCTGCAAATGCAGGAATCTTTTTCTGGGTTACAAAGCATTTTATTCCTATGGTTGATGTAAACAGAAATCATTCCTTTAAGGAAGATGTAATTTTGGGCACCAGCCACATACACTGGAGCTGGTGGGTTTGATTTCAGCCCAGGCCTGCTAAACAACAATGACAACTACAACCAAAAAATTGCTGGGCATTGTAGCAGGCGCCTGTAGTCCCAGCTACTTGGGAGGCTGAGGCAAGAGAATTGCTTAAGCCCAAGAGTTTGAGGTTGCTGTGAGCTGTGACATCACAGCACTCTACCCATGGTGACAACTTGAGACTTTATTTCAAAATAAAAAGAAAGATGTAATTTTTATGGAAGAAACTTTGCAAATAATAACAAACAACAACATGAAAGATTTAAGGGCCTTCTTTTAAGTGAATTTAAAGATCCTCACATGTCCTGATTACAAAGTACAGGCAGTTCCTGAGTTACAAACATCCAACTTGCATAAAACTTGCACTTTTGAACAGAGGCTATTTCCAGTAATAGGTAAATGCACCTGTTCCAACTTACATACAAATTAAACTTAAGAACAAACCCATAGAACCTATCTTGATTATAATCTGGAGATTGCTTCAAACTACCTTCTTTTACACTTGGGATTCTGGTCATCCATTCCCAGCTCTTTTCTGATAGGTGGGAACTAAAATAATGAAGCACTCAGGCGCCAGCCACATACACGGAGGCAGGCAGGTTTGAACCTGGTCTGGGCCTGCTAAACAACGACAACTGCAACAAAAAAATAGCCAGGTGTTATGGCAGGCGCCTGTAGTCCCAGCTACTTGGGAGGGTGAGGCAAGAGAATCCCTTAAGCCTAATAGTTTGAGGTTGCTGTGAGCTTGACACCACAGCCCTCTACCTAGGGCAACATAGTGAGATTCTGTCTCTAAACAAATAAATAAATTAATTAAAAAAGTGAAGTGTTCAAATGAGTGTAAATCTCTCCCCAGAGGGGAAGGAGGGATAAGCATCTCTAGGACAGGGTCACCAGCCACCAGGTAACAGGACCTGCTACCAGGGTCCCCAGCTACCTTGCTAATGATGTTGTCGAAAGCCTTCTGCAGCTTGTTGTGAGTGGAGGTCAGCTTTCGGAAGTCTCGATGTGCTTCCAGGATGGGGATTACCAGCTTGTAGACCTCGTTAACTGTTTCATATAAGCCTCCCTTGGAAAGAGGAGAGGAGAATAGAGAGAATTTAATCCACTGGAAACTCAAGAGAGCAACAGGAGTTCATGGTCCAGACAATGCACTGGAGGATGGATTTAGTGTTGCAACACAGGACTTTACACAGCAGGGAGGGATGGCTGAGCATCTATGGGACAGGTGTTAGCATTCAAGCTCAACTAGACCCATCACTAAGAGGTTCTGTATGCAGATGTTAAGTCGGGAGAAACATTTCCAGGGGAAAAAAACCAGGAGTTTGGCAGCAGAGGCTAAGAGTAATTCAAGGAGGCAGCTTTGGTGTATTTAAATTTCATCAGAGGTCCTTCAGACAGACGCTAAATGTATGCCTCACCGGAGTTAGTTAAGATGCTAACCAACTAATTTTCTTGAATTTGAGGTAAAAGGGGAGTATATTAGCCATTTTCTGAATCCTGAAAAGGAAAGCAAGAAAAAAGAAAACATAATTGGATCAGCTAAATACAGTGAAATAGTATTTACTTGGCTTAAAAATTAAAGGAGGAAGGGTGTTATTAAAAAAGAAAACCGACAAGAGACTTTCCCTCTTGCCCTGAATCTCAGTGACTTAATCTATGTCTTATTTCTCATATTAGGAATGTTTAGACCCAGATTAAGTTAATGAGGAAAGTCTTAGTGATTTCTGTTCCCACTCTTCGCTAAGCTGGTCCTGGTCTGTAAAGATTTGAGGTTACTCATTTGTCAGGAGGGAAAGTGGTCTGTGTATTCCTTCCCTCTCCTCCAAGTGGTTCCACCCACTTTTTCCCTCTATTAAAGGGAAAAGGGAGGGAGAGGATATGCCTCATCATTTATTGTGTAACACTGGGCAAGCCATTTCACCTCTCTGTGGCTTCATTTCCACCCCTGTTAAGTGGAAATAATACTGTGAAATTGCTGCCTAGCCAATGGGCATGTAGTGAAAACCAGAATATTACCATGATGAAAGGCGCTCTCACCTCCCTCGGGGAGCTGATGCAATTTGCATACATCAAAGTCTTCCCCAGGCCCGTCCCCGGCCCTGCACACCCTGGCATGTGTACTGGGGAAGTAGAGCTGCCTGGGCTATTAAGTTAGTGCATTCACAGCACCCTGAGTCCAGCCGAGGCATGTGTGGCCAGGCCCTGGGAAGCCTGCTGGCACTGACCGTGCTGAAGAGCTCTGCGGCCTGCTCCAGGAGGCCCACCAGGCCACTCTGGGTGAAGTACCGGCCGGAGCACACCCCGTCCTCGTCAGGTGACAGGGTGTCGTCCGAGACTGCAGACTCCTCCAGCACGTTGGAAGAAATATTCTGAAAGAGATCACAGCATAAGTCCAGAGAACAGGGGGACCAGACTTAGACCACAAGAATCCATAATGTGGGAATGAAGAAGCCAGTCTCCAGGTCCTTACCAAGGCTGCGATTCCTCCCAGGAGAGGTTCTGACTGCCATTCATTTGGAAAGGACACCCTGAGCAACTGGTCTTCAAATCTTACAATTTTCTTTTCTTTTTAACCATTTGGGGGTTTTTACATAAAGGGCATTAAACCCAATGTAACAACAGTTGAGTCACTTTAGTGAAATAATCCTAAGGAACGTACAGCTGGGGTCTCAGTTTTTAAAAGGCAAAGGCCAATTAATAGTTAACTAGGCTCACTGTTTCACCAGCCAGTGAACCTCTGACTTTTGGGGGTGTTTTTCTGAACTGCATTGCCACTCCTGGCTTGACTTTGATAAGTAACTATCATGTATGACAACAGCAAGTGAGAATGTCTTCTTTTTTTTTTTAAGATGGAGCCTCAAGCTATCCACCTGGATAGAGTGCCATGGCATCACAACTCACAGCAACCTCCAACTCCTGGGCTCAAGTGAGTCTCCTGCCTCAGCCTCCCAAGTAGCTAGGACTACAGGCACCCACCACAATGCCCGGCCATTTTTTGGTTGCAGCCATCATTGTTGTTTGGCAGGCCCGGGCTGGGGATTCGAACCCACCACCTTAGGTGTATGTGGCTGGCGCCTTAGCCGCTTGAGCCACAGGCACCGAGCCGAGAATGTCTTCTTTATGGAAGTTTTTACAACAATGCAGTAGGTACTGTTTCCCCCCCCGCCCCGAACATTTTGTTTCTACATGTTTCCCTCTATATAAATTAGATAGAGTGTAGAGCGTCTAGCACACAGCACAGTGACCAGGGTTAGGGTGAAACAAATGAGAAATCCAGGGCACAAAATTGAGAGAGGTGCTCACTCTCAGGGTCATGGAAGTACTGATCCTATACTCTCTGACCCTGACAGTGAGTGCCTCCTCACATTTTGTACCTTGTCTACTCTGCTTGCTTCACCCTAGTACTGGCCCTGGCAAGTGATTCTTGGATTCTTGACAGGTCAACACTCATTTTTTTCTTGGCTCACAGCTATAAAAGAAATGCAGATAGAATGTGGAAGGAATTGGAACCCTTCCTAGCTTGAGGACTGCAAACAGGTAGCACATATGGCACCCCTTCCTATTGCTGCACTCATGGCAGGCATAACTAATCAATTACAGCACTCTTTCACCTGGAGCTTGGATGTAGTCTCAAAATTCGTCTCAGCATAGTGCTCCAGTCAGCCACTACCAATTGATCAGAATTAATGTGTGAACCAAAAGTGGCCTACCTTCTGGTCTGGGTAGCCTGATCAAGTGAATCAACCTTAGCAAACAATGAGAAGACCATTGTTATAGCCCTATCACGTGCAATATTACCATGTAATATTAGGAATATAGGAGGAGGTTTTCTTTTTTTTTTTTTTTTGAGACAGAGCCTCAAGCTGTTGCCCTGGGTAGAGTGCCATGGCATCACAGCTCACAGCAACCTCCAATTCCTGGGCTCAAGCGAGTCTCCTGCCTCAGCCTCCCAAGTAGCTGGGACTACAGGCGCCCGCCGTTACAACGCCCGGCTATTTTTTGGTTGCAGCCGTCATTGTTGTTTGGCGGGTCTGGGCTGGATTCGAACCCACCAGCTCAGGTGTATGTGGCTGGTGCCTTAGCCAGTTGAGCCACAGGCGCCGAGCCAGGAGGACATTTTCAAAGTCTTTTGTGGCCAGTCTTTCTTCTAAATTTGGCCTATTATAATGGTTCTGAATTGGAGATAACAGAAGGTCCAAGTGATTCAGTTGAAAGACTCTAATAACTGAGGAAACCTAATATAGTTAGAATTGTATATAATTGTCTGCTCCTTTTTTAGAGATAAGGGTATCACTATATTGCCCAGGGTGGACTTGAACCCCTGAGTTCAAGTGATTCTCCTGCCTCAGCTGGGCTTTACAGGTACATAACACTGTACCCACTGCAATTTTCCACATTACAGGAAAATACCTGATGCTATGTAGCCTCATTAGCTTTAGTCAGAGGATAAAGATTCTGGAAAAAGACTCTCCTAACTTGGCACCTGTGGCTCAAGTGGCTAAGGCACCAGCCACGTACACCTGAGCTGGTGGGTTCGAATCCATTCTGAGCCCACCAAACAACAATGACAGCTGCAACCAAAAAATAGCCAGGAGTTGTGGCAGGTGCCTGTAGTCCCAGCTACTTGGGAGGCGGAGGCAGGAGAATCACTTAAGCCCAGGAGTTGGAGGTTGCTGTGAGCTGTGATACTATGGCACTCTACCTCAGGGCAACAGCTTGAGGCTCTGTCTCAAAAAAAAAAAAAAAAAAAAAAGAAAAGAAAAAGAAAAAGACTCTCCTAGCTTTAGAATTAGGAAGGTAATAGCAATATCCGCGATTGTGTCTATGTTTACATTTGTGAAATAAATATTGCACTCTGGGACATAGAATTTCAACGATCTCAGTTCCTAGGAATTCAGTGACCTCAAAGCTTTTTTCCATGCACAGATTTATTTATCTCCAGTTTATAAGATTTTTCCAAAGACTTAACTTTTATTAGGACAGAACACAGTCTAAAACCAAAACACAGAGCACTTAAGAAATCAGCACTGAATATGTGTTATTAATGCTGCCCTCTTCCACAAAGTGGAACAACGTGACTTTGTGGAGAAGGGTGTCACTCAGAGCTCCAGGTGTGGTCCTGTGACTCCAGCTCAGCCAGCCAGACATTCCATTTCTCTGGCCATTATTATTGCTTCAGGGATGAACACTAACTCAATCAGGATCTGTAAGGTGCACTGAGACTTTTTCTGCAACTGCTAGAAATGAGATCTCTCTCTTTTCTCCTGGACTTGAACCTGGAGATGCAAACTTAAACTTTAATCAGTGTGAGAAGTCTGTGAAGATTGAAGCTGACACAACGGAAGGCAGTGACAGGAGGTGGTGATGACTCTGAGGTCTAAGGACATTGTTTGGGCCTCCAGGTCCAGTTTGGCGGGGCTCCTCCAGGCTCACCCCTCTCACGACGGCTCAGAAATTCCATTTTTACCGTACTTCAGTCTGGGTTGGGTGTTCTGTTACTTGCCAGTACACATTGCTAAACTGATCTAGTAGGTTTCATTTGAGAGAAATAAGAATTCACTCATAATCATCCCCCAAAGCATTTGGCTTCTCTTTTGTAACTGAGAACACCTATCTCATCATGTTCTGGACATTCTGAAGGTTTCACATTTCAGTTTCTTCAGCCTTCCTTTTGCCCTTCGTCCCCTTTCCTGACATCCAGGCTGGGCCACATTATAGATGCCCACATCTTCTCCATCTTCCTAACAGTATTTCTCATAATTATTATTGAATAGAGAATGGAATGATTAGTTAGTTATACGGTGTCTCTCTGGCTAGTATGTCAAGTTCATACGGATAGAGTAGGTGCTCAATAAATACTTTGTTTTTTTTGAGACAGAGTCTCACTATGTTGCCATGGGGAGAGTGCTGTGGCATCACAGCTCACAGCAACCTCAAACTCTCGGGCTTAAGCGATTCTCTTGCCTCAGCCTCCCAAGTAGCTGGGACTACAGGTGCCTGCCACAACACCTGGCTATTTTTTGTTGCTGTTGTTATAGTTGTTTGGCAGGCCCAGGCTGGGTTTGAACCCGCCAGCCCTGGTATGTGTGGCTGGCACCCTAGTCGCTGAGCTACAGGCGCCGAACCTCAATAAATATTTTCTAAAGGAAGGAATGAATGGATTAAGATATATTGAAAGACAGAGCTGTGAGCCCCCATGTAGGGTTAATATGGAGCTTTTCTTTTGGTTCCATAATAACTATTCTAAATCACCTTGGCATGTCTCATTATAAGCAAATCAACTGAATTCTAGGTAAAATTAGAACAGTAAGGCTACTGAACGTAAAACTCAACGAAATTCAATTTATTACTTAAGTGATAAATATTAAATAAAATATAGTAACCGGGAAAAGGGCATAAAAGAATCGTAAGAAATAGTTTAGTAAATGAAACGAGGGAAGGGGAGGATGCAATTCAACATAAAGTGACATACCTATAGATTTCTTGGGAATTAAAAGAGGAGTTCTATAATATTTACCCTTGATAATATCAACTGGCCAACATAAATTTGATGAAAGAAGCAGATATATCTAAAATATATATATTTTTAACTTTTTTGTTCACTTATATGTGATTCAAAATCAGATATAATATTTTTATGCTTTTGGATAAGAATTTCACTACTGGATTTTATAACAAGCATTTCTGAAATGAGAATAAAATTCATTTGCCAAGAATGAAATCACAGAATAAATATTTTTGTCACTGAGGACCATAAGCAAGGAGGAGTTAATAATGTGAGGTGAAGTCCAGCATGGCAGATGAATGGCATTCTGGGAAGCCAGGTGCTCCTGGCTCCACCAGCTGCAGTTTCCATGACTTATCCTCTAAGCCCGAGACAGCTACTTTGAATTGTTTTTTCTTTCTGGTTCACACAGCATCACAGGGTTGTGTTGAAGAACAATGAGAACAAAGTCTTTCATAAAGTCAATCATGTAAATTCAAACAAGAATAATACGAACACTTGTAAATGACTCTGTCAGTCTGGTTCGAAAGGTGCTCCACTACTGTAGCTATATTGCTCACGGTTTCAGGGATCCGAGTCATCTCTACAGATTATGACTCCTTTTAAAAAAGTACTCATCACTTCTTTTTCCTCTCTAAAGGCTGTGCTAAAGGACTCAGTTAGGGAGGTGCAAGTGAGCACTGAGCATCCCCGCCTCAGCCAGCTTTTAGGTCTGGCAGACAATTTCCCTTTGCCAACTAGGGATGATTTTTCACTTATCCTCAGAAAGTACTCATTCAGCCTTTCCCTGGTCAATTTGATTCTCGATTTTGGATTAGAGAATGGGCCTCTACAAAGTTGGAGAGTAGAATCAAAGAAATGAGTCATGAGGGAAATGACTTCTCTAACGTTCAGGAATACTAAACTGTCTCGGTTCCTTCATCAGTGAAGTGGAGTAATAACACCTTCCTTGCATACCTGGTCACAGGGTTATGGGCAAGTTCAAATGTGATCACACACGTGAAAGTGTTTGAGAGCATCTCCCCAAGTGCTTGTTCACTCTAGGTGCCATTATGGTAAACAATAATTAAAAAAAAAAGCAAGATGGGAAAACAATTAGAAGAGGCAAACGTAATACATTACTACAGGGTTTTGCAGGGTTTTTTGACCTTGGGACTACTGACATCTGGACTCAGAAAATTCTTTGTGGAATGTGCAATTCCCGTGCACTGTGGAATGTTTAGCAGCACCCTGCCTTCTCCCACCTCCCCCCGCCTTATGATAACCAAACATGTCTTCGGATAAGCTGAGCTGGCCCCCACCTGGAAGCTGACGCTGCCCACGGGCAGGTAGCTGTGGTCCTCCAGCATGCTCAGGTACTCGGCCACCAGCGCTGCTGCGTGCACCAGGCACATGGCGGCCTCCGTGTAACACTTCTTCTTGGTGTGTTTCTCTGCCATATTCTGGAGCCAGGTCAGCCTCAGATCAGGAGATGTCTGGTAACTCTTGGCAATTCTGAACACAGATTGAGAAATAGTTTCAAGGGTAACTGGTTAATGACCCTGTTATTCTATTATGTGTGGTACTTTTTCCCCCAAAGAGCTTTCCACCTCCCCTGACCCTCCACATCTTTTGCCTATATTTTCAGAAAATGAGAGAGAAAAGAAAAAACAATTACTAGTCCAGCTGTTTCATTCCATGTGTAGGGTGTGCTGGGCCCCAGGAAAGAGCAATCAGTAAAAGCCTGAAGGGGATAAAAAGACCTGAGAAAATGATGTCTATTTGAATGGATCTCAAGCAATTTTCTTCCTTTTCTTTCCTTTCTCTCAAAATAATAAGAGAAGACAAAAGTACTACTCTTCTTGTGATGTTGCATCAGAACAATCTTGCTTCTGTAAGTAGTTTCTTCTGAATAAGGACTGGAAGGCAAAGTTTTAAACTATAGAGTAAAATACGATTTCTAGAGTAAAACCATACATGTATGTCAGAATATGACTGGAATAAAGCCATGTAGGAAATAATTCATAGTAATTCATGTGTGGTTGATAATTATTATGAATTCATAATGATTCATATATAATTGATCATTCTTTTCTATGGTAAGAAGATAGGGATGTAAGACAGGTATTTCACTTTAAGTCAGGGAGATCTTCCCTAAAATTTATTTATGAATCAACCCACTCTGAATGTCTAATTTCTACCAATTTCTATACACAGTTTTGGATGTCAGTTCGAAACACTACCCCCAGCTCGGTGCCATAGCTCAGTGGTTAGGGCACTGGACATACACACACACACACACACACACACATATATATATATATGTATCTATATATATATCAGGGCTGGTGAGTTTGAACATGGCCTGGGCCTGCTAAACATGATGCTATGATGACAAGAAAGAAAAATAGCCAGGCATTGTGGTGGGCACCTGTAGTTCAGCTACTGGGGAGGCTGAGGCAAGAGAATCACTTAAGCCCAAGAGTTTGAAGTTGCTGTGCTCTGTGACTCCATGGCACTCTACCCGGCCAGGGTGACATAGTGAGACTCTATTTTAATAATAACAAAAACAACAACAACAACAACAACAACAACAAACACTATCCCCATGTTACCTGTGGCAAGAACATTAGCAAGAACTCTACAGTGACAAACCATAGACCCCCAAGTGGTGCCCTTTGAGTTTGAAAGCTTACCTGTACATGAGATCCATAAGCATCTCAGGATCTTCCTGGAATTCTCTCATTTTCACCGTGTCATATAAGATGCTATTCAGATTACAAAGAAGTTCCTCCACCTGAAAAATGCGTGAGCCTTGAAATAATCGTGATTTTGTTGTCCTGGGTGACAAGTTAGGATTACATTAAAAGTGCAAGGGGAAGCCATGGAAAGTGTCTACTCAGAGAGCAGCAGAGGTCAGAGGTGGAGGGAAGTCTAGACTCCATTCTCTGTGGCTTTGACCTTCTCAAATTCAGGATTAGCCCTGAATCCTTATGCTATCTCGCTTTCCAATACATGTGTGTTTAAATTAGCTTGAAGTAGTTTCAGTTACTTGCAACCTGAAAAGTTCTAAACTCTGAACTGGAATATCAAGGCTGTTTATAATATAGCAAGTAGGGAGAGCGTAGGACCTCAGCTTGGGTTCCATGTCGCATAAGTATCCCAGATCTTCCCAGGGCTTTCGAGATTTTAAAACCTCTTGCAACCGCTTGTTCTTAAGTACAAAAGCCAAGAGAGAAGTGGCCAGGGGAGCCAGCAGCACAAAGAAGGATGAGGACTATGGCTTCTTCTATAGACCCTTCAGGTGTCTGAGTCACAGAATGTTGTCCTGACTCCCTTCCCCTCTACCAGCTTGCCAAGGCTCCTAACATTCCCACCACTAGATATATTTCACTGAATGAAGCCACTGAAGGCCTCTATTAAACTGATCGTATTTGGCTTGGTCTTGCTGGTGAGTATCTGCATAAATGAGAGAGGTAGGAGTTGATGTAGAGGAGAGGAGAAGAAAAAGGTTCTGAGAATGAGGATGTGACGTTGCTAGAGCAGGCAGGAGAGACTGTGCCAGTAGGGCTATTAGACCAAGGGAATAAGGAAAAAATCCCTCATTTATTCATTCATTTTCACTTATTTGAGAGCCTACCATAGAGCAGGCCAGGAGCTGGAGTTAAAAGATAAATGAGACATGCTAGAGCCCCATGGGCTTGTAATAGTGATGGAAGAGATTACTGCCCTTGCCACTTTCCTTAGGCCTGAGCTTGTTTAGGATCTGGGCCTTTGCTTACTTTCAAGTACCCCTCAACAGTAAAGCTGGTCCTTTCATCATCATCTTAGACACACTTTGTTCCCTCCACTATGTCCAACGTCCCTTCACTTTTCCCTTCCCAGCTGAATCCTGCCCCAGCCTTTCAATCTTACTCCTGGCACCTGTGGGCTTCCCCGGTTACTGGGTTGTTTATTGATCACTCCTCCCCTTCTCCAACCTCACCCAGCATTCAGTTTCCTCCCCTGCACCTGGCACTGAAGTGTCAGTTGTCTTGTAGCGCAGCCTAATTGTTTTGAGACTGAGACCTCCAAAGAGAGTGTTAGCATCTTGAAGCTGGAGACAGTGGTGGATGTATTTTTATTTTTTTGTACTTTTCAGAGCACTGAGATATTTATTGAACCATGAATATCTGCAAACTTTATATCTTCATATGTAAATCATGTATGTATGTATATATAAAATAACTGGCTGATCCCAAACCATGCATGAGACAAGGTATGTGCTTCTTTACCTGGGTGGGAAAAGGGGTTGTCTGCATGGCTGTGTCCTCTTCTGAATAGGCCAAAATGGTCCTCAAGGATCTTCTCAGGTGCTCCTCATTAAAGTCTGGGGCTTTGCCCACCAAAGATGCCAGAGACATGGTCACTTGCATCTTTACTCTTGCGAAGTTCTGCATCAGAAAAAAGAAAGAAAAAAAAGATGGAACAAATAAGATGTTCTCAGCTGGTAGGTAACTGAAGGCAGCAAGGCCAGACCCAAACCACCCCCCACGTTTCTTTTTCATTATTTCCTTATCTCACAATAAAATTTGAGCTAGACTCTGCACAAGACGCTTACTGTTGTTTAAATGATTTATTTGGATCCTGCTTTCACATAAATCTGCCAGACTCCCTTTAAATTTTCATTGAGGACTGGGCTGCCTCTACTCTGCGAGCTGGAAGGTTCCTTCTAAGTTGGGTCACAGGATGCTGTACATCCTCTTGTGCCAAGTCTCTCTTCTTGAGACTTCAAACTGCACAGAGGAATGGGACCTCTGTGGTGAGGAATTCTGAGATTTTGCACTCTGAGTGAGAAGCAACTTTTCCTTTTTCCTTTCCTTCCAGCCCCATGGAAAAATATGGCTATCCCCAGGCCTCCTCAGGAATGTCCTAGAGGCTTTTAAATAGCAATCCTTAATATATTCTAAGAACCTTGCCTTTCTTCCATGGGCCAATTTACCTTTTAATATCATTTGAGGGTTCGGCACCTGTGCTAAGTGGTTAGGGTGCCAGCCACAAACACCAAGGCAGGTAGGTTTGAACCTGGCTCGGGCTTGCTAAACAACAACAATGACAACTGCAACAAAAAAACAGCCAAGTGTTGTGGTGGGCGCCTGTAGTCTCAGCTACCTGGGAGGCTGAGGCGGGAGAATTGTTTAAGCCCAAGAGTTTGAGGTTGCTGTGAATTGTGATGCCACGGTACTCTACCCAGGGCGACATAGTAAGACTCTTGTTTAAAAAAAAAAAAAATCATTTGAGCATGCTTATTAACATAACCACAGATGAAAATTCCAAAAGGACGTACCAAAATCTAGACAAACTGAAGCAAAGGTTGATTGTTCTAGAACAGAGTCAAACTCCCAAGGCTTCTTAGCTTTGATTGAAACTCGTCTCACTGATACTGATCACTTAAAGTTCTCTTTCACAGGGCATTCTCATACCAGCCAGCCACAATTCAGCACAGGACACATTCTTCTGAAATCTTAGCCCATCTGTTGTATTTTCTTCCTACTGATGATAACTTTTAACCTACAGACATTCTTCCACTTTTTAAAAAAACACTGCTAGAAACCACTGCATGTCAAAACATTCAAATTAAAATGAAAGCTGCTATCCATCTAAGGACTCAACTGTTTCTTTCTCACAGGACAGAAGTAAAATTGTGACACTACTAAATTTTTTTTTCCTGAGACAGAGTCAGAGTGCTGACTCTGTAGTGTGATGTGACTTTACAGCTCACAGCAACCTCAAACTCTTGGGCTTAAGCGATTCTCTTGCCTCAGTCTCCAGAGTAGCTGGGACTACAGGTGCCCACCACAACACCCAGCTATTTTTTGTTGTAGTTGTCATTGTTGTTTGGCAGACCAGGGCTGGATTTGAACCCACTACTTTCTAGTATACATGGCCGGCACCCTAGCTGCTGAGCTACAGGCACCGAGCCAACACTACTGAATTTTCCTTATGTTTTTCTCTCAGCCACAGCTTTGCATTGACTTTCTCTACTATTCTAGGTCACCCAGTTGGTCTGAGCTCTTACACCGGTGGCTCCAAAGCTGAACCTCATAAGGAGGTAGAGGGTGGCACAGGCCTGGCTCCGGGTGACGTCCATGCTGCTGCCGCAGTGGTGCAGCACTCGCTGACACAGGTCCGCACACTGTTCCACCTCCTCCTCGAACAGCATGTCTCCAAACTAGGAGAGACACAAGGGGCCATGAGGCATCACTTGGCACTGCGATATTCTCTCTGCACTGCTGAAATATGCAAACGTTTGCTTGGACAAGCAAAAAGCCCAGCAGAGCCAATGCATTGCTCCATAAAGATAATGAGCTGTGTGAGTCAGAACATGAATTGGAGCAATCGAGTCGATTTAAGATTTAATTATGAACTTTACAACTAAGGTCAGAGCTACGTTACTAACTGCAGCTTAGCCAAGCTGCATTCACTGGTGAAGTCACAACTATGAAGGGATTAAACCTCAGTTTCCTGATTTTCTTGGAAGTTATTAGTGACTAAGAAAAAAGAAAATGGTCCTAAATAGGGCTGAGCAGATCTTTAAAAGATCCTGCAGGGAGGGTGATTGGTGGGACCACACCTATGGTCCATCTTACAAGGGTACATATGAATCTTTCTAAATGTAGAATATAAATGTCTTAACACAATAACTAAGAAAATGCCATGAAGGCTATGTTAACCAGTTTGGTGAAAATATTTCAAATTATATATAAAATCAGCACACTGTATCCCATGACTGCATTAATGTACACAGTTATGATTTAATAAAAAAAATAAAATAAGTAATAATAAAAGT
>CAUYQV010147094.1:0-30726 GCA_963574575.1 Galagoides demidoff
TTCAATGGATAATAAAGAAAAATGATGAACAATGGTATGCTCAAAAATGTGGTAATCTAGATGAAATGAACTAATTCCCCTAAAAGATACAATCTGCCTAACTCACACAAGGAAAAATAAGACAATCGAAATAGGCTGGTCTCTATTAAATAAATTGAATTAATAATTATTGACATTTTCAAATAGAATAACAGTGGTTCACTGGTGAATTCTGCTAAATTACTTAGGGAAGAAATTTTACCAATTCCCTACAACTGTTTTCTACTGATGAAAACAAAGGGGGAATACTTCCTCACTCATTCTTGAAGATAGCTTCCCTCACCCTAACACCAAAATCAGAAAATGATATTACAATAAAAGAAAACTATAGACCAATGCTTCTTATGAACATAGATACAAAAATCTACAACATATTAGATAATTAAACCCATCAATACAGAAGAATTATATACCATGATCAAATTGGATTTATTTTAGGTATACAAGACCGGTTTAGCATTCAAAAAACAAGTTATTTATCACATCAAGAGATTAATGAAGAAACATCACATGATATTATCAGTGGATGCAGGAAAATCATTTGGCAAAATCCAACACTCACTCATGATTCATAAAACTCTCAGTAAATTAGCAATAGGGGAGAACTTCTTCAATTTGATAAGGAACAACTACAAAAAACCTTCAGCTGACATAATGTTTAATGGTGAAAATCCAGAAGCTTTCCTACTAAGAGCAGGAATAAGGGAAGGATGTCTCCTCTCACTACTGATTTTCAACATTGCACTAGAAGTCCTAGCTAATGCAATAAGACAAAAGAGAAAAAGAAATAAATGACAGATTGGTAAGAAAGAAATAAAACTGTCTTTATTTACAGATGACATGATCACCTGTGAAGAAAAACTGAAAGAACTGACAAAAATAGTTCTGGAACCAATGAGCAATTATAGCAAGGTTGCAGGATACCAGGTTAGTCAATAAAACACAATCATCTTCCTGTATACCAGCAATGAATAAGTGGAATTTGAAATGAAGAACACACATCATTTATATTGCCATCTCTTCCAAATGAAATATTTAGGCACAAGTTCCAAAATTCTGATGAAGTACATCAAAGGAGAACTAAATAAATGTGGGTACATTACATGATCATGAACAGGAAGACTCAAAATTGTCAAGATGTCAGTTCTTCTATACATTTCGTGAGATCCCTGTCAAAAGCTCAGAAAGTTTGTTTGTGGACATTGACAAACTGATTATAAAGTTTATATGAAGAGATAAAAGACCCAGAATAGATGGCACAAAATTGAAGGAGAATAGCAAAGTGGGAGGACAACTGCTAGACTTACTGTGAAGTGACAGTAATCATGAGCCTATTGTACTATGAAAGAATAGGCAATTAGATTAGTGGAACAGAACAGAAAGCCTAGAAGTAGACCTTGATAAACATAGTCTACTAATCTTTGATAAAAAAGAAAAAGGAAGAATATGAAGAAAAGACGATCTTTTAACAAGTAGTGCTAGAACAACTGGACGTCTACATGCAGTAAAAAGTGAACTAGACACAGACCTTGCAGCCTTCAAAAAATTAACTCAATATGAATAGCAGACCTAAATGTAAAACACAATGCTATAAAACTCCAAGAGGATAACCTAAGAAAAATTCTAAATGATCTTGGGTTTGGTGATGACTTTTAAAGTACAATATGATCCATGAAAGATAGAACTAATAAGCTGGATTTCATGAAAATTAAAAATTTCTGTTCTAGAGAGGCTGTATCAGGAAAGTAAAAAGATAACCACAGATTGGAAGAAAATACATGCAAAACCAAATTTGATAAAGGATTGTTATTCAAAGTATACAAAAAAACCCCTCTTAAATTTGATAAAGGATATTTATTGTATAAATATTCAAAATATACAAAAAACTCTTAAAATTAAACAATAAATAAATAAATAAATAAACAATAAAACACAACACTTCTACTAAAAAAAGTGTCAAAGACCTTAATCAACAAAGAGCTAATCGAAGAGATACAGGAAGCAAATAAGGATAGAAAAAATACTCCAGATCATATGTCATTAGGCAAATGCAAATCAAAACAACAATGTGAACAATGTGATACCACCGCACACCTTTTAAAAGAATATTGACAACACCAAATGTACTCCTTCTACCAATGCAGAACTAGTTCACATTCCCATCAGCAGTGTGCAAAGATTCCCTTCACTCCATATCCTTACCCACATTTGTTATATCATTCATCTTTTTGATAATAAACATTCTGAAAGGCCTAGAGGCCGTATGTCATTGTGGCTTTAATTTGCATTTCCCTGGTGATTAGAGATGTTGAGTGTGTTTTTTATATTATCTGTTGGCCATTCATAAATCAACATACAAAGATTAGTCCATTTTTATATGCTAACAATGAACTATTCAAAAAAGAAATCAAGAAAAAAAATCCCATTTATAATTGCATCAAAAATTTACTAGGGATTTTTTTAACCAAGGAGATATAGTCCTGCACACTGAAAACTATATAACATTGATGAAAGAAATTGAATAACACACAAATAAATGGAAATGTATTCTGTGTTTATGAATTGGAAGAATTAATACTGTTCAAATGTCCATATTATCCAAAATGATCTACAGATTCAAGATAATTCCTATCAAAATTCCATTGACATTTTTCACTGAAATAGAAAAAATAATCCTAACATTTATATGAGACCTGAAATTGTCTAAATGGCCAAAGCCATCTTGAGCTAAAAGAACAAAGCTGGAGACATCATGCTTCCTGACATTATAATGTTGCCCCAGGGATTGTTTCCACTCTATCTACTCTGTGCATAAAAATAGAAGTTAAAGTACTTTCATAAGTTTCCCAGGGCCAGTCTAGAAGAGGTATGCATTCCTACCTCTCAGAGTTTATTAGTTAAAACTATTCACTTAGGACTACTTGTAAGGAAGACTAGAAAAGTCAGATTAGTTGTTCCATACTCAAGAAGAATCTCATAATATGTGTTTTTCCCCCATACAGATTAGAACTCTGTGAAACCCTCAGAGTTCAACATTTTTGTTATATTTTTCCATGAAGTGAATTATATTCTATTATTTATTTGATTATTGTGTTTTTACTCCCTTCCATGTCCTATGTGTGTGTGTGTGTGTGTGTGTGTCTGTGCATTTGACACCTAAAACCCAGGTTTTTATGCTTTAGGTCTCCCAGATCCATCACTCAGTTTCCTTACCTTTCCCCTCTTGGTTTCAATCTCGTTTAATTTTTGCTCTCTGACTTGATATATTTCTTTATCATTATAGATCACAATAATGACCCATTTCTTTTAATTTTGTTACTGTTTTTATGATTGAGGTTGTGAGGAAGATAGACTCTATGGTAGTGGTTCTCAACCTGTGGGTCGAAACTCCTTTGTATTTTCAAATACATCACGGCATCAGGAAGGTTGAGAACCACTACTCTAAGGTAATAGCCAAAAACCTGCCATCTGATGTTTACTGACTATACAGAGGGATAGCCCTATGAATGCAGATTGGACTTGGGGCTTATTTCTTATCAATAGAACATGACAATGGTGGTGGATGTCATTCCTCATGGCCCTGAAGATGGGAAATGCCAGTTTGGAGAGCCCTGTAGTAAGAACCAGAAGTAGCCTCCAGCCCTAGTAGCCAGCATGCAGCCCAGCCCCAAAATCTATACCTGGGAGGAAACATTTTTTTTTTTATTTTGGATTAATTAATACAGATGATTAGGTTAGATTATTTGCATTTGTTAGGTAGAGTCCAAGTTGTAGTTGTGCCCTTCACCCAGGAGGTGTGCCATATACCCTCACATTGTACTTGTTAGGTGATGGCACACCAAGAGGAGGCAGATTTTGACAATGATCCTAATGTGTCTGCAGTGGCCACATCTCCAGATGAGAACAGAGATCAGCAGACACCTTCACTGCAGCACTCCAGACCAGGGGCAGAGGCCATTACCCCAACCTGAATTCCTAATCCCTGGAAGTCCCGAGGAGGCAAACGTGTGCTTTTTAAACTGTAGCAAACAGAAAAATCTCAATACAATTTGAAAAGCTTTTTGGTTCATTATCTTTTAAATTGTTTTCATTCCTTTTTTGGAGGGGGGGTGCTGTACTTGAAAGTTGAGTAATTTATTTTAACTAATTTTGCCCCTTTTGAAAAATATCTAAGTCCTATTGCTCTGATTCTTTGTTTTGAGTGACTCTAAGTTCCTGTGAACTCTGTTCAGGTAGCCACTCTGCTCCTGTTGTTAGTTCATGTGTGCTTAGACGAGGTGGTGTTGACAATGCAACAGTAGGAATCCGGGGGTTGTACAATGCCTATTCTGTCCCTGAACTTGACGCCCACACACAGGCTGTGCGCCTGTGCTGAGGTCCCCAGGGAACATCTCCTTGTTCTGTTATGTTCCCAGTCATACCTTCTGGAAGTTTTGAAAGACACTACCCTTTACCTTTGCCTTTTAGAGCTCTGGGAATCCAGAAGGGTCGATATTTACCTTCTTTATGACATCCCCAGATGTCAGACAACTCAGATCTCCTTAGTATCAACTTCTCTCCAATTCTCACTATTAGGCCTTTGCACTGCTGGGTGGACCCACACACCACGTCCTCTCTGTTGGAAATCAGACAGAGCCCAAAGCACCAAGCACCATCCCCCTAGGTCCTAGTTTCTTTGAAAAAACATGTCCCATGAATTTCACAGAAGAAGGAATTGACAGCTTGATCAAATGGTCTTACTTTCACAATCTCCTTATAATTGTAATTCTTAATATTTTGTAGTTATACACTTTATTTATTTACCAAACAATACATGTTATTATGGAGGGAATTTCATTAAATAAACAAGCTCAAATGAAAAAGTAAAAGTTAACTTTTTTCCAGCACTAAAATTATTACTGTTAACATATTCATGTATATTATACTTTTCATATATGTTTGCTTAGATTTTAAGATTTTTAATAGTTTCAGGGTTATATTGTATAAAATATTTTTTAATTTTTCACTTAATAATATAAACTGTACATTATCATTTCCATAAATTTGCTCATGATTCATTATTTCATTACTCCATGTGTGATACTCTATTAAGAACATTTCACATTGTTTATGTCATTTTAATGACTCATTTATTGTTATTAATAGTCCCTCAATGAATATGTTTAGAAACCCAACATTATTATTTGTTTTATTTTTTTATTTCAAAAAATTGCTACCTTTGAAATAAATTGCTAGGATGAAGGCATATACAAAATTTATGGATGAACAAAAAAAGCTCTGTTTTTGTGTTAGAGGAAATAAGGAAAATAAGAGAAGTTGAGGCTGGAGAAGTAGGCAGAGGCTTATCATGATGGGTGTAAAAAGTTATATTTTATTCTAAGTATGATTAAAAGCTGGTGGAGGGTTTGAGTGACTGAGTTCTTTTACATTCTTCAATGAGTCCCCTATATGCTACATGGAGAACTGCTTGTGCGGGGGCAGACTGAGTCAGCAGGGAGACCCTCCTGGAAGGTATTGCCGGTGAGACGTGATGGGTAAAGGGTTCCATTCCAGGTGTAGTGTGCAAATACATTTCCTGATTGAATGTAGTGCATGGGGAGGGGAAGGATAAAGGAAAATGTGTATGTCTTGGTATGTCACTCAAATTATCATATGCTGACCTGGAAAGACTGGAAAGGGAAGCATTTTTTGATAGTTGGGGTGGTCATGATTCAGACACTTTATTTTGCTTATGTGAATTTTGATGTGATTGGGCATGTTAATAGAGAATTGAAGATGTGGCACTGCACCCTAGGGGACAGGCTGAGAGGAGCATTTTGTAATCTGTTATATTGACAGCCACAATGCAGCTTGAAAACACATAGAGAGGGAGTGTGGTTTGAAAGGAAAGAGGGCCAAAAACTGACTCCAGGGTAATCCCACATTTAGATACACAAAGGAGGAGGCAGCAAGTGAGGCTGAGGAAGAACTTCTGGAGGGGCTGGAAGGAAGGCAGGAGGGCACACTGCCTCAGACTGAGTGAGAAACAGGGCTTCTAGAACAGCCACAGCTGAGTGGTGGCTGAGTGGTGACTGAGTGAGAAATGGGCTTCTAGGAGAACATGACAGCTGGGCAGTGATTCCCTATGTCATTAATGATGGTCTGAGTAGAATGAAGAATAGTAAGATACTAGGCCATTAGATCTGAGGAAAAGAAGGCTTTCAGAGATCTGATGAAAGTAATTTTAGTGCAGTGACAGTGCAAAAACCCTCATTAGGGAGGTTTATGAGAGATGAGAAAGAGAAGGCAGTGATCAGATATCTCTTTAAAACAGCATAGCTATTAAAATGAGCAGAGAAATGAGGTGGCAAATGGAAGAAGCAAGGGGTTAAGGTTATGCTGTGAACAAATGGAAGCAATTTCGAGTTTCCATCCTGGTGGGAATGATTGGATGGAGGGAAATTGATGTCCTAAGAGAGAGAAGAAGTAATTTCAGGAGGTAAGCTTTAGAAAGTAAGAGAAGGTGGAAATCCATTTACAAGTGGAAGGGTTGTTCTAGATTGGACAAGATAACAGCTCTTACATATCAGCAGGAAGGTCTGCTGTTAGATGATAGAAAGATGTGGTGGTTTTCTTATTGGAGCTTATATCTCTCAGAAATAAAAATGAAAGTTACCCACTAAGAGTGAATAATGAAGAGGGGGTGGTAGAGGCTGGAGAAGACATAAAGAGGGTGAAATCATTCAGTCTGCACTGTGAGTAGTGCGGTTATTTGGGAGGCTTCAGAGGATTTGACGGTGAAGGTTATGCATGCTGAAGATCTACTTGAGGTGTGAAACCATCAATTAAAAGTCAGAACAGAAAGCACTATTACATGTATTTTTAATCACATAAATTCGTACTTAATACTATCAGTTTTCATGGAGGGAATTTTTAAATCTGGTGCTTATGTGCTGTAATCATTGTGATGTTCAAATTAGCATGAGGCATACAAGTTCACAAGTTAATCACAATCAGAAAACAGAAAGTAGATATTCACCTGAGCCTTAATGAAGTGAAAATGATGGCTAATTCCAGATGTTTGCCTTTGTTTAAATTCTCATATTATTTATAATTTTTATAATTAAATTAAGTACTTAGTGAACTTTATATAATAAGTATGAAACTTTATATAAGTATGAAATAAGTATATTATACAATTGTATATTGTATAATATACAATATAAATGTATATTAATCATCTCTATATACATTTATAAACAGTAAATCTGAATGATCAAAGACCAAAGATTTTATAAAGTGTGTGAGCGATCACGAATACCTTCCTAGAATTTATCAAATTTAATCTGGAGCTTAATAGAAAGTGGGATTAGGGGAAATGTTTGATGAAAAAAATTTTCATTGAAGTTCTGAAGGAGCTTAGTGTGAGTGAATGCATGTGGGTGAAAGTTGGCAGAGTATATGATTTTCGTGAGAAAAATGGTCTGGAACCATTGACACAGAATTCCCCCTTTCAGAGTTTGACAGGGACCCCCATTTTCTAGGCCTGGGCAAGCAGATCAGAGAAAAGCAGCCAGACCAGTATCTTGTCTGGAAGGCTCCTCCTGGAGTGGAAAGCATGCACTCTACTGCTTCCCCTGAGACAGAGACTATAACCACACCATTCATTTGCTAATTTTAGGATTCTTTTTTATGTCTGCTGGCCCCAGACCAAGTGTGACCTCTTCAGGCATGAATTCCTAAGACCCTCTGCTTGAAGGCAGTAGATGAATTCCTAGACAACATCCCTTCTGGGCTTGCACTTGGGATTCCCCCTCAGCTACCAGAAGTTCTGTTGCCCTTCTTCCTGCTTGTCTCTGTAAATAAACATTGTCCTGTCACTTATTCCATGGTCCCCAATTTCATTCTCTAATCTCAAGACCAAGGACAGTGAGAAAAATTCTAGCAACACCGTGGAAATAAAGTTTTAGTGCCCACGTCCTAATTGGGACTTTTCTCCTGCATTTTCCTATGGACACACTAGTTTCATCATTTATGAAACGGAGAAGTGATAGTGAAGAAACTAAGGTCCTTTACATCTGGGGCAGTGGCATTCCTCATACCTGGGTGGAGTGCAGGAAAATTCCTATACTAAATTGTTTAAATAATCCATCTCAGGGAGGGTTTAGTTTGTTTTTTAGCAGAATGTTTTTAAAAATCAGTATTATTATATATTTTAAATATGGATCATCTAAAGTGTATGTTATGCTTCTTATTTGTAAACATAATTTTCTGCACCTCTAATTTTCATCTTTCTATTAGAAGTATATATTATATATCGGCTTCTGAATTTTATTTTTGTGCAATGGCTTTGCTGGTATATCCAATTCTATATTTTGTTCTCTGCTTGTGTCTCGATTGGCATGTCAAATTTAAGGACCAGCCACATTAAGATAAACCAGCTGTCAATTATGCGAAATGAATAGCTATTTTCATAGTATAGAAACTTTCTAAAACATAAGCAGAAACAGATGGATTTTAGTCAGAAATCTGTACCATGGAATGACATCTTTCTCTAACACATGCAGAGTGAAATGTTAAGTGTCTGATAGTTGTTGGGTATTTGTTAGACAAGTTTTCATTTGCTGTCTTTGAGAATCAACTTCCTTTCTCTAATATTGTTTATAATTGTTTAGAACGGATATATGTTGTATTAGTGAACCATCTCAAAATTTCATGGACACAGTCTTAGTAAAATTAGTAGAAGTTGGCATTTAAAAATATTCCATGATTCTTATTTAATAAAGTAATTATTATTTAATAGCTGGCTTATCTCATAATATTTAACACTTTATTATTAAGTACTTCAATACTATCTTTACTTAACCATGTAAAGATAAATAATGTATCAATTTATTAAAAATACAAATGTTTTATTGTAGTATATTTGCTCATCATAGGTGCTTATTAAGAAAATGTAGGTTAAGACTATTTTCTGAGGCAAAATGTAAGTACACTTAACAGTTTCAGGAAGCCCACACACACTGGCAATGGATACATGAAAGGTAGAAATAGCCCACCGTAGACTTGAGAATTAGGAACTTTTCTTTTTTCTAGATCTCTGTACTTGGGAATTACCATACGTAGTGTGTTTATTTCTACAAATGCTTCCACTGGTCCTTCTTTCTCTAGCAGATCTTTTTTTGAGGTAAAAGTGATCCATTTTCCTCCTTACTCACTTCTTTTACCACACAATGGTTTCTTTAGGCAATGTAAATTGTTCCAAATGGATTAGTTCACAAAGCAGCATCTGATCAGACTAGACATAAGCCAATAAGGTACTATGGTGGTTGTGAGGGCTATCTTGGGGAGTCACACTTAAGAAGGAGTTGCAAAAGGTTGTTTGTCTCTTCCTTTAGGCTTTAAAAGAATGCGCAATCTGAAGAACAAAAGTAACATGTGGAAGGGGGAAGAATAGACAGCTGCAGGCATTAAGCTGAGTCCTAGTGAAATACATCTAGTCACTGCCTAGTTCTTATTTTAAGATGTCTTGAATTATTTTCCTAGTAGCTTAAAGAATTTTAAATGACCTTTCTCCTTCTGAGTTCCTTAAAAGTTATTTTATGGTTGAAGTAGCATTATAACAACAGGTGGTATGATACTGACTGTATGCAGAGAAGATACTTAAGAAAAGCACATTTAAGTGTATTTAAAAAAAAAAAAAGAATATAAATAGACCTAAACAGAAGTGTAGTTTTTATACTTTGTTTGAAGTAATAAAACATCCTTAGCCCCATGAGGCACATGGGTCCTCTTTTAAGAAATGAAAAGGCTTAGAGAGGTGTTCCCCTCCCCCCCCCTACTGGGAGGGAGGAAGGAAGCCTGGATAGCAAGGTAGTCTTGTTACATAGATAAGCCTCAAGATAACAGCCCTCTGCGGGTATGTTTATATTCAGAACTTTTAGGAGTATCAGACTCTCAGCAAACTTGTCCCAAATCAAATAGGCAGGACTTGGCTGCATTTAACAGAGATTCTCTGCAGATGCCAATCTGTCTTCCAGCCTCCCCTCCTGGACAACCTTACTGCATCATTCCTGTTTTCCCACAACCATCTCAAAATATGACAAAGAAATATATTTGGGGTTAAAATATTTTATTATTTTTAGCCATGAAAAACAAACCCTTCAAAATCCCTGTAAAATGGGGGCATGTCAATAGTAACCTTAGGACTGTAGCCTGAATGAACTCTTAAATCTCAATTACATGTTTCTTTCCACAGATGTAAATCAAGGAAGAGAAATGGTTACTCACCTGTCCACCCTAAGAGATAACAACCATGACTATTTCCTCCACCCATTTTCTTGAAAGTTCATCTTCTTTTAGAGAGATTTACTGGACACTAAATATAACTCCATAAGAATATCATCAATTAACCCAGTGCTCACCTCCTTCACTCCCCACTTTTTTCTGTGTAGCCCTTTTTTCTTTAAATGCAAAGTTCTTAACTTATTCTGCATAGAGCCCAGTCTGCAGCAGGTCCTTGGGGGCCATACTTTTCCTGGGTGTGTTCTTAAAATCTTGGGTTAATAAACCTCAAATGAGTGTGATTGTCCTGTTTTTAGTCACTTATTAGTATATTCAAGTTAACACTAATATGGAAGATTAGAACCCTCACATATTGCCATTAATGAAAATGGTGTAAAATACCAATTAAAAGTGAAGATTGGTAGAGAGGATGGAAAAAAACAAAACAAAACATGACCCTATTATATGCTATATCCAGGACAATCACTTCAAATACAGGTATATAGTTAGATTAAAAGTAAATGGATAGAAAAATGTATCATGAAAACATAAATTTATCATGGATAAATGGCTATAATAATATCAAATAAAGTAGACCAGATTAAAGGAAACAATTAGAGACAAAGAGAAGAGGGCAATTACATAATGATAAAAGGAAGAATCAAAAAAGAAAACATGATACCACAGAGATACAAAAGATTATCTCTGACTACTACAAAATCTCTATTCCCAGAAATTTGATAACATGGAGGAAATGGACCAATATCTGGAATTACACCATCTTCCTAGACTTAAGCAGGAAAAAAATAGACTTCTTGAACACACCAATATCAAGCACCAAGATTGCAGAAACAAGAAATAAATTTCTAGGAAAAAAAATGCCTGGGACCAGATGGCTTCACATCATAATTCTATCACATTTTCAAAGATGAGTTTATACCTATATTGTGGAAGCTATTCCAAAACCTTGAGAAGGAAGGAAACTTCTCCAACACGTTCTATGAAGCAAACATCACCTTGATTCCCAAACCAGGAAAGGACCCAACTAGAAAGGAGAACTACAGATCAATTTCAATAATGAATATTCATGCAAAAATACTCAACAAAATCTTAGTTAATAGATTGCACTTACACATTAAAAAAAATTATACATCATGGACCAGGCATGGTGGCTTACTCCTATAATCCTAGCACTCTGGGAACCTGGATGGGTGGATTGCTGGTGTTCATGATTGCTGGAATTCTTTACTAAAAATAGAAAAAAACTGAGGCAAAAGGACTGCTTGAGGCCAAGGGTTTGAGGTTGCTGTGAGTTATGATGGCACAGTGCTCTACCCAGGGCAATAACAACAATAGTAACAACAATAACAACAAAAAATATACATCATGATCAAGTAGGCTTTATCCCAGGGATTTAAGGCTGGTTTAACATACACAAATTCATTAATATAATTCATCATATTAATAGAAGCAAAATCAAAGACCATGTTGTTACCGGATTTTTGAAACTGAATTTCTAGGCTCTTGGTCTTGGCGGTTCTAAGAATGAAGTGGCGGACCACAGGATAGGTTTTATTCAACAGGTATAAATGTTACAGCTCTTATAACAAGCCAAACCTCCTTGTAGAGTAGAATTAGTAGTAAGATAGGTTTTATAATACGAGTGTTACAGCTCTTATAAAGGAGCAAACCTCCCTGCAAGTGTTTACCGCTCTTACAAAGGGGCGAACCCCTTTGTGAGTGTTTACAGCTCCTACAAAGGGGCAAATCTCCTAGAGCAGGATACAAGTGTTACAGAGCCAAACCTCTTTGCTCTTCTGGTCTTTCTCCTGAGATCTGCCCAAGTCTGTGCTCAGGGTCTCTGGCTTATTTAGAGGCAGTTGTCCAATGAGCTTTTGGGTCTTGAAAATAGACTAATTGTGAATAGGTTTTGAAAACGGACCAATCAGGGATGTACTGGAGGAATCACCAGAAGTCCACGTGAGGAGACAGCACGGTGCCAGTGTCTTTCCCCTCACGTGTTTGGTTCTTTTGGCTACTGGAGACTCTGTTGGGGGAGGGAAGCTCCCCCTTTTGCTCCAGCCTGCTGGTTTTTGTGCCAGCTGCCGCCAAGGCAGAGCTGGCAGGTCCTCTAGCACTGCTCTACTGGAGCCTTTGGTGGAGGAGGGAAGCTCCCATCTGCTTGCTCCAACCTGCCGGTTCCTCTGCCAGCTACTGCCACCAAGACAGAGGTGGCAGGTCCCCAAGCCCCGCTCTGCTGAGCTGGCTGGGGTGCCACTTTTCCAGTATCAATGTGACCCTTTCAATAAATGCAGAAAAAACATTTGACAAAATTCATCATCCTTTTCTAACAAGAATACTTAAGAAAATAGGCATAGGTGACACATTTTTTAAGCTGATTGAAGCCATCTATGACAAACCCACTGCTAACATAATGCTGAATGGAGTAAAAGTGAAAGTTTTTCGACTTAGAACTAGAACCAGACAAGGATATTCTCTATTGCCACTATTATTCAACATAGTGCTGGAAGTGCTAGCCAATGTCAGGCAAGAGAAGAATATGAAGAGTGTCCAAATGGGTGTATAGGAAGTGAAATTTTCACTCTTTGTCAATGATATGATCTTATGTAGAAAACCCCAGAAACTCAACCACAAAATTCCTGGAAGTGGTCAGGAAATGCAGTAATGCCTCAGGGTATAAAACCAATGTCCAGAAATCAGTAGCCTTTGTATACAGTGTATACTATACACCAATAATAGCCAAATTTAGAAGCAAATCAAGGACACAATTCCCTTAACAGTAGCTTCAAGGAAAATGAAAACTTAGGCATATAGCTAACAAAAGAGGTGAAGGGTTTTTACAAAGAGAATTATGAAACTCTAACAAAAGAAATAGCAGAAGACATTAACAAATGGAAGAACATAACATACTCTTGGCTGGGAAGAATCAACAATGTTAAAAAATCTATTCTACCTAAACCACTGAACCAATCTATAAATTCAAAGCAATCCTTATTAAAATATCAACAACATACTTTCAAGAACTGGAAAAAATCATTCTTCATTTTGTATAGATCCAGAAAAGCCCCTGTATAGCCAAGGATATTCTTGTGATTAAAAACAAAGCTGGAGCCATCACCCCATCAGACTTCAGGCTTTATTATAAGTTTGCAGTAATCAAAACAGTATGGTTTTGGCACAAAAATGGAGGTATAGACATATGGAACAGAATAGAAAACCAAGAGTTGAAGCCAGTCTCTACTTGTCATTTGTTCTTTGATAAACCTAACAAAAGCTACAGTGGGGCAAAGAATCCCTATTCAACAAATGGTGCTAGGAGAACTAGATAACCACATATAAAAGATTGAAACTGAACCCACACTTTTCACCCCTTACAAAAATTGACTCAAGATGGATAAAAGATTTAAGTCTAAGACATGAAATGATAACAATCTTAGAAGAATGTATGGGAAGAAATCTTGATGTATAGGAAAGATTTTATGGTAAAGGCTTCTGTGGCAATTGCAACAACAACAAAAATAAACAAATGGGATTTAATTAAGCTGAAAAGCTTCTGCGCAGCTAAGGACACAATAGTTAAAGCAAAAGGATAACCTTCAGAATGGAAAAAAATATTTGCAGGGTATGAATCTGACAATGTGTTGATAACTAGAATCTACAGAAAGCTCAAATTAATCAACAGCAAAAAAAGCAAACAATTCCATCTACCCCTGGATAAGAGATATGAACAGAATCTTCTCTGATGAAGACAGATGAATGGCTACAAAAAATTTGAAAAAATGTTCATTGTCTCTGATAATCAGAGAAATGCAAATAAAAACCACCCTAATATTACCTAATCCCACTAACAATAGCCCACATCATGAAGTCTCTAAGCTGAAGATGTTTGTGTGGATGTGGAGAAAGGGCAACACTTTTACACTGCTGGTGGGACTGCAAAATAATACAATTTTTTTGGAAGGAATTATGGAGAATCCTCAAAGAATTCAAATTATACCTCCCATTTGATCCTGCCACCCAATTATTAGGCATTTACTTAGGAAAAAAAAAATCATTCTATCATAAGGAAATTTTCACAGTGACTATTTATAACAGCTTGATTTACAATCACCAAAATGTATAAACAGTCTAAATGCCCACCAACCCAGGAATGGATTAACAATCTGTGGTATATGTATACCATGGAATACTATTCAGCTACTAAAAAAGATGGAGACTTTACATCTTTTGTATTAACCTGGATGGAGGTGAAACACATTCTTCTTAGTAAAACATCATAAGAATGAAGAAGTAAGAATCTTATGTACTCAATTCTGATATGAGGACAACTAATGATCTAGAAGCAAGAATCCAATGGATGCAGTTCTAATAAGAAACCAGTAGATGATCTATTACATACCCACATAAGAGAAAAATTTAAATCACTTCAAGGTAGAGGGGGAATGAGGCAGTGGGGAAAGGGGAGGAGGGAGGAGGATGGGTGTGCTCCCACTTAATGGGCACAATGTTAAGGTGTATGGCATGGGTCTTGGGGGCAGGATGCAATTATAAGAGGGACTTTACCTAACAAATGAAAACACTGTAACCTAATTCTTTGTACTTTCTATAATAATAATAAAGAAAAGACATGGCAATCTTAAATGTGTATTGAAAGAGCTAAGGAAATTTCCCCCAAAAATATGCTCTTGAGTATGAAGAATAGTTTGAAGTAGAGGCCATTTATGATCAGGAAGCATAGAAGGGGCTTCTCTTCTAGTTGCATAAACCAGACTGACCTGATCCAAAGGTCAAAGGGGGCAACAGGTTTCCTTTCCTCTCCTTATGTTGCAGGAAAGAAGATGAAGAATGCCAGCAGACCTGGCTCCAAGTCATTCAGAACACAGTACCTGTCTCTCAGGTTAATTTGCAAGTCAGTCTGTTTCTCCCATCTGTTCATTCTCCCTAGCAACCATTTATTGTACCTATATTCTACATTTCCTCCCCCCCCTTCCAAAAGCCAGGTAGAAAAACATCTGAACGTCATCAAGATGTTGGATAATCACACTTGTGGTTCTCCCCATGAGTATGGTATTTGAAAATAAATATTTCTCTTATTAATCTGCCTTAATTGTGATTTGATCTGTCAGAAAACTTTCAGAAATAAATGGCAAGTTTTCTCTCATCCCCACATTGTGCAACAATAACAAAAGAGATGAAAAATATGTGAAGGAAAAACTGAAAGGAGAAAAACACAAATTTGCTACTAAACTTGGCAAGTTTGACCCCCTACTCAACATCTGATAAAATTGCTATATAGAAACTCAGAAGGACACAGAGGACACAAGCCATCAACCAACAGGACCTAACTGGCATATGTAGAACACTCCACCCAAATTAGAAAGGGACACATTTTTATAGTACTGTACTCATGGAACGCCATCATGTCGAGATTATGGCCACATTCTTGTTCATAAGATAGCCTCTAACAACTAAAACAAATTAAAGTGTGTTCTCTGCTGAGAAGTAAACCAAACTGAAAATTAATTGCAGAAAGATAACTGAGAAGGGACATAACAAAAGGAGCTTTAAGGGGGATGGGAGGAAAACCTGGCCTGCTGAACAATGGAGTCTGCAGGGCCCAAAGGGACATTCACCACTCAGCACCTCTGCCGAAAACGGGGAAAAGAATGTGGGTATGAGATAATCTAGGTAACCAATGACCAATAGAAAAAGATGATAATTAATGACCAATAGAAAAGAGCAATCATCCCTGGAGGTGCAGAGAAGCCAATAAAAAATTTGCAACCAATTTCATACTGAGAGGAATAGGTATTTATATCTCTGCCTGGCCTTTGTGTCTCCATCTCTCTCACCTCTGCTCCTTCACAGAGGGACCCACTCCTACTCTCTTTGGACGTGCTCGAAGCTTTCTCTTTTTTCCTAAAATAAATTCTCCTTGTTGCACTGAGACTTGTGCAGATTACTTCTGTTTTCTATTCACACATCCTAGGATGTTCCACTTTAATTTTCAGTTTCTATCCACTTTCAATTCCTGCTGTGCCTCAAACTTTCCAGCTCAGCTGAATAATCGAACCAGGAACTGGGACCCCTGACCCCTAACAAACAGGAAAATATCTAATTAGTTAAAAATAAACCACTTTGCTTCACAGATTCCAAGAATAAAGGAGAATTTTGAAATGAGAAGGTGCATAGAAGTGAATTAAAATGAACATACAATACATTAAAAGATGTAGGATTCAGAAAAGACAGTACTGAGGAAACTTATAGGTTATGTTAGAAAGAAGGAAAGGGCTCGGCGCCTGTGGCTCAATGGGCTAAGGAGCCAGCCACGTACACCTAAGGTGGCGGGTTGGAATCCCCAGCCCTGGCCCGCCAAACAACAATGATGGCTACAGCCAAAAAAAAAATGGCCGGGCGTTGTGGCGGGCGCCTGTGGTCCCAGCTACTTGGGAGGTGGAGACAGGAGACTTGCTTGAGCCCAGGAGTCGGAGGTTGCTATGAGCTGTGATGCCATGGCACCCTACCCAGGGGGATAGCTTGAGGCTCCGTCTCAAAAAAAAAAAAGAAAGAAGGAAAGGTTTACATTAGATATTCTGATTTCCTACCTCAATAAACTGGAAAAAGAAGAGAAAATTGAATCCAAGGTAAACAGAAAGAAGGAAATATTAAAGGTAAAATCACAAATGAATGAAATTGATAGAGAAAATTAAAAAACAGAAGTACTTCTTCAAGAAAAATCTATAAGATTGATTACTTATAGAAAGATGGAAAAAAATAGAAAGAAGACAAAAATCTTCCATATTAGGAGTGAAATAGGGACATCCCCTTAGGTGCTGTAGCCAATAAACACATAGCAAATAAGGACTACAAATAGCTTTGCCCTCATAAATTGCAAACTTAGAAGAAATATTCAAAGCCTATAAAATACTAATATTCAACAAAGATGAAATAAGTAAGCTGAAAAAACCTGTAACTACAATAGAAATTGGATTTATAATTTACAATCTCCTAAAAAAAAAATAATGGTTTCAAATTCAGGTGGTTTTACTGAAGAATTGTACTAAAATTTTAAGAAAGAGCTAACACCAGTTTTATAAAGTGTTTTCCATAAAGTAGAAGACAAGGAAACACTTTCCAACTCATTTTATGAGGCTAGTTTTACCCTTATTTACAAATTAGAGCACAAAAAGTTAAAACTACAGACCAATACCTCTCAAAAATTTAGACACAATATCCTCAAGAAAATAATAGCAAATTAAATCCAGTAATACATGCATAGAGCATTTTATTTAGTATTTTAACTGATAAAGAAAATAAATGAAACAGAGGTACTTCTTTGAAAAATATCTATAAGATTTTTCTTCTAGAAAGGTGAACAAAGATAAAAAGGAAAAAGACAAATATCACCTATATTAGGAGCTAAAAAGAGATATTACTTCTATTATCATTACTCTCATTTTACAGTTGGAAAATAGGGAAAAGGGGGATTAATAACTTGTTCTTCTTTCCAACCTTGAATTCTGAAGAACGTGGATTTTTAACCCATATTGTCTAACCCCAAAGTTTGTGTCCTTAACAGTTGCATCAATAATAAAAATTCTTTTTTTACATTTCTGTGGACGGGCCTGCTGGTTTCCCCTGAAACCTTCTGTATTTCCCCCTCCTTCATCACTCGTCAAATCCTGATGTCAGATGCGCCCATCCCGTCACAAACTTCACCCTTCTTGCAGGTGCAGCTTTGTTTCTAAGCAATAGCAAGTGACACATGAACAAAATTGTTTTGTGGGACGTCAGGGTGAAGCTCTTAAAATTCTTTGTCTTGTTCTTCATCTTCATTCCTCTGTCTCACTGCCAGGAATGCTGATATGACCACTGGGTCCCCATTACCTGTTGAAGCATGAGGTAGTTGAGAATGGTAGTTGTATCTTGAGGATGGTGAAATGGAAGTTTGGAGGTTGCTTCTAGAAGGACAGTGTGGAGTTGCCACATGTATAATTGGATGGCCTACTTTTCATATATTTTTATGAAAGAGGAAATCACTATCTAGTTTAAACCATAGTTATTTGGAGTTTTCAGATAAACAAAGTTTAATTTAGTCCTAACTGATACTTTTTCCACATTTTTCTAATTAAGTCTCATACAGATGATAACAGTCACCATAACCTTAATTATGCTCAATTCTGTGGATGTTAGAAATTCAGACAGAATGCTTTTGCAGTTCACCTACATCCAATTTGGTTGGCATTTATACTTAATTCTGAAGGGAATGATGTATTTTTGAGATTATTTAATAAATCTATTATTTTTTCACTATCATTTTTAAAAGTTGACATACATATTTTTAATCAAATCCTATGGAATTGATGCTTGTCAGGTTTTAGACAAAAATACTTCCTCAGGCTTCTCACAAAATATTGGCTTTGCCCATGAAACGGCTGCACCCCAGCCTTTCTTTGCAGGCTGCTTTATGGCTGCCAGCACTCACAGCTCAGAGAGCAGACAGGCTGAGCTTGTCAGTGAGAACGTGGTATGAGCCTACCTTAGACTTCTGAGACAGGTCAAAAAACATTAGTATTCTGCATGGTTCTTTAGGTGCATCATAAATTTTTCTTTCATTGCAATGATGTTAACTCTTCATTGGCATTTCCTTTTTACCTAATTTTCATTCAGTTAAAGGAGGATGATTATATGTTTCTTCATGTTAATTTCCTTGAAGTATCTTCATAGGACTCAATATTTAGGGGAAGCATGTCAGGATAATTTAATGGGTATAGCTTACTAGATTGGAGCCACATTTTTTAGAATGAACCACATAACAAGATGTTTTAGATCCCTAAAAAGTGAAGTAATATTTTGTAAAACAAAACAACTATAAAAACCAAACAAGCACAAATAAGCAAATAAGCAAAAACCCAACACAGAAAGATTGGGTGGTAAGTCACAAGGCATAACTTACACTTTTGATGCTTTTCTTGTAAAATAGTGACATTGAGTACCATAAAAATATGAAATTAAGGAATATTTATATTTGGCAGTGCCTGTAGCTCAGTTGGTAGGGTGCTGGACCACATACACTGAGGCTGGTGGGTTCGAACCCGGCCAGGGCAGCTGTAACAACAATGAATATCTCAGCATTAACAACGTGAAGCATGGTAGATCAGTCTTCTACTAATCTCTAGAAATAAAATGCACCAGGAAAATGAGGGGTAGAAATGTGCTTTGGATGACCGCACCTCATATGCAAACTTCCATGAACACTGAACTAGGCAATATAGCTGCTCACTCCCCAAACTAACAAGACAAAAAAACAGAAATGAAGCCTGACTGATGGCTCTGATGTCATTCTGTTTCCTAGACTCTCTGAGTTCAGAAAATATGTAGACAGGCTGCTGCCTGGGTTGCTCATCGCTGGGCAGAAAGATGACATGTTTGTGTTATATCAGAGAAAGCCACTAATGTGAAAAGAAATGGCACCCATCACCAAGAGGAAATGAGTGCCTGAAAATAGCTGTGGATATAAGCTGTGGATACAAAATAGCTGTGAATTACTGGGTTTTTTGACTTCTTTGAGGGGCTACAAATGGGAATTACGTGAAATGAACACTTATTCTCACATTTTTCTTAATTACCTATTACACAAAGGACTCTCCCAGAATAAAGTTAAAGGTTTGAAACTGCACGTTCTTTGTTTAATCTGAGATTATTTCTTTGATAAAAAGCAAAATCAAACAAAAAACTGTCAGTAAAATATATCACGTGAACATATGCCCTCCTGTCACCTCAGAGAACTTGTCTCAGTGGATACCTGCAGAAGCAAATGAAATGCCTGCTGCTTGGGTGAACAGAGAAGGAGGTTGAGGTGGGGCCTGGTGGCTCAGTGGGCACGGCGCGGGCCCCATATACCAAGGGTGGTGGGTTCAAACCTAGCCCCGGCCAAATTGCAAAAAAAATAGCTGGGCATTGTGGCAGGTGCCTATAGTCTAGATACTTGGGAGGCTGAGGCAAGAGAATCGCCCTAAGCCCAGGAGTTGGAGGTTGCTGGGAGCTGTGACGTTATGGTACTCTACCGTGGGTGATAAAGTGAGACTCTTTCTCTATTAAAAAAAAAAAAAAGAAGAAGAAGAAGGAGGAGGAGGTTGGCCAGTTGGCTTAATGGTGCAGATGGTCATGTCCAGACTATGAGAGGGTGTAAGGCTTGGAAGTCAGCTTCATTATGTTGAGAAAAGTGAGAATAAAGGGGTGGGGAAGACTGCCATTACATAAATTTATATTTTCCCCTCATGTTTCTTTCCTTTTGTTCAGTTTAGTGGTTCTTGGCCCATGCTTCATCTTCACTGATTAAGAAGATTAAGCTAGGAAGCTACTGTAAATTCACAAACGGTAACATTCGTGCTATTAAATTTGACGTCAAATTGCTACTATGCCACTTTTTAAAGGTGCAAACGAGGAGGCAATGACCTCACCCATGTACCAATGTCCAGGTGACTGTGAAAATGGTTCCGTAATGTCAGTGACACGGAAGATGCAGTGTCAGATCCTGTGATGTCTCCGCAGGGGTGGGGCTGAGGAAGGATGTTACGGAAACTGCTGTTAATGCAGGCTCTCTGGTTGAAAGCTGTGTAAGAAGTGGACAGCCTGGCCATGGAGCCGGGGCGGGGGGGTTGGGGGGAGATGAAGATGGAACAGTGGAACAGGCCAAAAGACAAGGAGAAGAGCAAGCAGACTGAAGTTGCTCACCTGTGGGCCGGAATCCCAAGAACGGTGTCACAGCCTATTTCAGTAAGAGCACTTCCCAGCTAGAGAACAATGTACTCCTTGCTGCCTAGCCAGGTTCTTCTGCCTGCTGCCCGAGAGGAAGCCGATACCTGGGGCAGCACCCTTCACAGCAAAGAAAGAGTTTATTCTGCGTAGCACTAAATGGGGAGAGGAGAAATTTCTCAAATCCACCTCCCCTATAACTGGAGGATAAGGTTTTTTAAGTAGTTTGCAATCCTAGCACTCTGGGAGGTTGAGAAAGTGGATTGCTTGAGCTCAGAAGTTCACAATTAGCCTAATCAAGAGTGAGATTCTGTCTCTACTAAAAATAGAAAAACTAGCTGGGCATAGTGGCACATGCCTGTAATCCCAGCTACTTGAGGCAAGGGGATTGCTCAAAGTCCAAGAGTTGCTGTGAGCTTTGACACTATGACATTCTACCCAGGGTGATGGCATGAGATTCTGTTGCAAAAATAAAAAGATAGTTCATTGGGCAGAAAATTAAGCAGTCAGGGTCTACTAATTGGCTGGTTTCAAGGTGAAACCATTAGTCCTTTGGTGTGGGCTGCTGTCTGAGTTGGGTCATCTGAACCACTAGAATGTGGTTCCTTGGGTGAGAGTTCTAGACCAGTTGAGTCAGCTCCTTGGTCTGGGCGGTCAGTCACTGAATTGCAGGACCTGGACTATATCTAAAAAAGAACCCCTATGTTCTGAACAGGTAATGCTCTATTCAGAGATAAATAGCAGCCGTGCCCTCTTAAGCGGCAATCATAGAGAAGCAAACAAGGGGACAGTGACTATTATTAAGTAAACAATGGGGTGGTGGCTTGCTGTTATCATTATTTTAGATAAGCTGCTCTTTCACAGAGTTTGGGGGCACTTGCTAGTTCTCACCTGCACACCTCCATCAGTTTGTAAGGACGTTCACACTTTGTTATTTTCCTTAGATCTACTGGTAACTAAAGGTCAGTACTGAAAGAAACATGTTGAGTTTTTTTTTTTTTTTTCTCCATGAAAGAGGAATGGACTGTTACATTTTTATTTTAGCTTTACCTATATGCTCTACATGGATAATCTGGCAAGAAGTGGTAAAGTGGGGTTCCTGCTAATTCACCCTAGAGGTAGCTAGTTATGACTTTCATTCATTTTATGGCTTATAGAGCATGTTTATACTTCTGGATTTTTTCTCCCAGATGACTTAGAAATACTACCAACATATAAGACAGAAAATGCCAAGTGTAGAACTTTTGCACTCTATGCATCTATCAATCAAAATGATTTATTGCTGAGACATTTGCCTGGACAGACTAGAAAGCAGATTATGGCTGCCTCCTTGGTATGTCAGAATGGGATTTGTTAGTTCAAATGTAACAATATGTGGGGAGATGGACCATATATGAGGGAATTGGAAATAGAACCTTGTCAGCCTAAGGAGGTGGGTTTGCTTTTGTTAGCCTGGTATTGCTGATAATTCCTCTCTGGAGTTAACCAATTTATGACCTGGTGGTCTAATAGTAGAAATAACTCTTCTCCCAAAGGATACAAAGAATATTTACAGGCAGTTTTATGGTTTATCCAAAAAGACATGTATTTGAGACTTAAATACAACAGTCTTGCGGGAAACAACAGTTTGAGGACAGACTGTTTTCTTAAGTAGCACAAACTATATGAATGTTCAATGCACAACATACATAAGCATTGATTAGTCTGGCTGCTGTGCTGTCTTGGTCACTAAATCAGGTCAAAAATCAGGTCAAAATCTAGGGAGCTCATTGTTATATTGAAAAAGGCTTACTATTATGACACTATAGTGGGGCCACTCCAGGCAGCTGGGCTCAGATGGAAATCTTATACAGCTTTAGGTGTATAAGAAATCCCTATGTGTTGACCCAGAGAGGAAACATGACATTCTAATGACTATGTAATACTCTGTATTCCGGAGTGGCAGTGGTCCATACTAAGAAGCTAAGAAGCTGTATTTATGGAAGCAATATGGAAAAGCTAAGTCATGGCCAGACATCCCCACTGTGGCCTAAGTAATTATTTCCTTCTGGAGAGCATAGAGCTGCCTCTCTGTTTTTTTAATCCATTCTTACAGTCTCTGAGATTTAGTAGTGCATTTAGACCACTGATTTTTGACATTTAAAGTGATCATTAACATCGTTGGATCAATATCTTCTTTATGTTACCTTTTTTGTTGCCTTGGTTCTTTGTTCCTTTCTTTTTATTTTGTCATCCATATTATCCCTGTCTCCTCTGGTTTTAATTAAGCATTTTATATGACTCCATTTTTTTTTCTCTTTCAGTGTGTTATCTTTTTCCCCCTTTTAAAAATGATTACCCTAAAATTTTCAACAGATATTTATAACTAACATAAGTTCTCTTTCAAATGACAGTATGCCACTGCATGGGACCTGTATACATAAGCAGCAATCACCTTTTTGGCAATGACATTAAATACTATATTTTAAATGCTATAATCTATTGCTATTATTTTACTTTGTTGTTGTTTAACTTAATCAAGGTAAATTTATTGACATACATGAAGAAAGTGGTTGTAACAAAAAAATAAATATCCCCCAGAGTAAGTGGAGCTGGAAAAAATTTTCAGTTTATTTTTATTTATTTATTTTTTTTGAGACAGAGCCTCAAGCTGTCCCCCTGGGTAAAGTGCTGTGGCATCACAGCTCACAGCAACCTCCAACTCCTGAGCTCAAGTGAGTCTACTGTCTTAGCCTCCCAAGTAGCTGGGACCACAGGCGCCCACCACAACGCCCTTCTATTTTTTGGTTGCAGCCGTCATTGTTGTTTGGCGGGTCCTGGCCTCGAACCTGCCACCTTAGGTGTATGTGGCTGGTGCCTTAACCGCTTGAGCCACAGGTGCTGAACCAAAATTTTCAGTTTAAAGGAAGTCTTGAGGATATTATATGACATTGAAAGTACAAGGGATAAAAATACTATAAACTGATCCAAACTTAGAAAGGAGTATCACAATTTACCAAGTCATAGAAAAGATGCTTGCTGTTCAAACTAATCTTTATAGAGATTAAAAAATACTTTATTATCAATGTTTCTAATGTTTTAAGCCATAATGCTAATGGAACATTAGTTTACTGTTTATTTGTTTCCATTTTGAAAGATTTAGGTTTGCAAATGATTTTGGTTACATGGATGAATTGTACAGTGGTGCTGTCTGGGACTTCAGTGTACCTATCACCTGAATAATGTACAGGACACCCTATAGACAGTTTATCTCCTGTCACTGCACTTCCAGCCTCCCCCATTCTGCATCTTCACTTCCCTTATACCACTCTGTATGACCCCACATACCCATAGCTTAGGTCCCACTTGTAAGTGAGAACATGTGGTACTTGGTTTTCCATTCCTGAGATACTTCCCTTGGGATAATAGCCTTCATTTTTACCCAAGACATTTTTAAATTCATTTTTATGGCTGAGTAGCATTAAAATGGTATGGATAAACCATATTTTATTTTTAAACACTCCGTCATTGATGGACACTTAGGTGGATTATTTATGTTTGCAATCATGAACTATGCTGGGATAAATATTTGGGTGCTGGTGTCTTTTTAATGTAATGATTTCTTTTCCTTTGTGTAGATACCCAATAGTAGGACTATTGGATGGAATGGTAAGTCTACTTTTAGATCTTTGATAAATCTCCATACTGATCTTCACTGAGGTTGTTTTAGCTTACATTACCACCAATAGTGTGTAAGTGTTCCCTTTTCACAACAGGCATCCCAATGTTTATGTATTCTGACTTTATACTAATGGCCATTCTGATGGGATAAGGTGGTATGTCTTTGCAGGACATAATTTGCATTTGCATTAATTTGCATGTCCCCAGTGATTTATGATACTAAGCAACTTTTTCTGGGCAGCTTTTAAAGCTGCTCGTACTGTTCGACTCCTTTTTAAATAGGAGTATTTTTCCTTGCTAATTTATTTGAGTTCTTGTAGGTTTTGAATATTAGTCCTTTGTCAGTATAAAGTTTGTGAGTATTTTCCTGCATTATTAGTGTGTCTTTTTGTTGATTACTTCTTTTGCTGTGCAGAAGTTTCTTAGTTTAATTAAGTACCATGCGTAAATTTTTGTTTTTGTTGCATTTATTTTTTGGGTCTGTCTTCATCATGGCCAATGTTAAGAAGAGTTTTTCTTTGGTATTATTCTGGAAATTTTATGGCTTAGGATCATGTGTTTAAGTCTTTAATCCATCGTGAGTTAGTATTTGTATACGATGAGAGACAGGATCCAGTTTCATTCTTCCACACGTGGCTATCCAGCATCAGTTACTGAATAGGACATCCTTCCCCCAGCGTAGGTGTGTTTTGCCTGCTTTGTTGAAGATAAGTCGGTTGTAGGTATTTGGCTCTATTTCTGGATTATCCATTCTGTTCCATTGATCTGTGTGTCTACTTTTGTACCATTATCCTGCTGTTTTGGTCATCATTACTTTATAGTATGATTTTAGGATTATTTATTTATCTTATTCTGTAGAAAATGATGTTTCCATTTTAATAAGAATTGTGTTGAATCTTTAGATTGCATTGGGGAGTGTGGTCATCATCACAATATTGATCCTTCCAATTCACAAGCCTGGAATGTCTTCCAACTTGTCTGTGTCATCTTCCTGGACTTCCATCAGGATTTTGTCATTCTCTTGGTAGAGTTCTTTCACTGCATTGGTTAAGTATATTTCTAGGTTTTCTGTTTTTTTTTTTTTAAGCTATCATAACTGGGATTGAGTTCTTGATTTGATTCTCAGATTGATTATTTTGGGAGTATAGAATTTCTACTGAGTAACATACATTGATTTTTTTGACCTGAGACATTATGGAATCTGTTTATCAAATTTAGAAATCTTCTTGAGGAGTTTTTAGGGTTTTCCAGCAGAAAGATCCTATCATCTGCAAACAGAGGTAATTTATCTTCCTCTTTTCTAATTTGGATGCTATTTATTTCTTTCTTTTGCCTGATTTCTCTAGCTAGAAACTTCAGTACTATGTGGAATAGTAGTACTTAATGTGGACATCCTTGTCTTATTCCACTTATTAGGGAAAATGTTTTTAACTTTTCCCCATTCAGTCTGATGTTGGCTGTAGGGTTATTATATATGTTTTTTCTTAATCTGAGGTATGTTTTTTCTATGCCTAGTTGCTGAGAGATTTTTATCATGATCAGATGCTGGATTATATTGAATGCTTTTTCTTCATCTATTAAAATGATCATATGGGGTTTTTAAAAAAATTCTGTTTATGTGGTGAATCACCTTTACTGAGTTGCAAATGTTGAAGCATCCTTGCATCCCTGGGATGAAAATTACCTGATTCTTTTCATTATCTCTTTGATGTCCTGTTGGATTTTGTTTACTAGTATTTTATTGAGAATTCTTGTATCTATGTTCATTAGGGATATTGGGCTACAACTTTTTTTTTTTTTTTGTATGTGTCCTTTGTTGACTTTGGTATCACGATGGTACTGGAATGATTTAGGGATGGTTTCCTTATTTATCTATTTTTGGAACAGTTTCAGTAGGATTGATATCAGTTCTTTTTGAATGTCTGGTAGACTTTAGCTTTGACTCCCTTAGGTCCTCACTTTTTTTTGGGGGGGGTACATTTTATTTCTGATTCAATCTCACTGCCTGTTATTGGTCTGTTTCAGATTTCTATTTTTTCCTGATTCAAGCTTTGGAGGTTGTATGTTTCCAGAAATGTATCCATTTTCTCTAGATTTTCTAGTTTGTGTGCATAGAGATGTTCATAGTAATCTTGGATGATCTTCTGTGTTTCTGTGGTATCAGTTGTAATGTCTCCTTTTAAAATTCTGATTGAGTTTATTTGAATCCTCTGTCCCTTTTTGGTTAATCTAGCTAATGGTTTATCAATTTTGTTTACCTTAAATCTAGTAGTATCATCTGTTTTATGATTCTGGAAGTTCTGTTGTCAGGTGCTTATACACTTAAGATTATTACGTCCTCTGTTAAATTGCTCTCTTTATATTATGTAATGACCCTTGTCTCTTTTTATTGTTGTTGATTTAAAGTCTGCTTTATCTGAAATAATAATAGTACCTCCTGCTCATTTTTGGTTTCCATTTCCCTGGAATATATTTTCTCCCACTCCTTTATGTGAGTCTATAATAACTTTATGCATTAAGTGGTTGTCTTGAAGGCAGCAGATATTTGGGTTGTTTTTATTCATTCCATCAATTTAGATCTTTTAAGTGGAGATATTTAGAACATTTACATCCAAAGTAATGATTGATATGTGAATTACTCTTACAGTCATCATGTTGATTGTTATTCACTTGCTTTGTATACTCCATTGTGTTGTTGTTTTATAAGCACTGTCAGGTTTGTGCTTTTGAGTGTTTTTATACTGTGAGTTATCAACCTTTCGTTCTGATGTCTAGAACTCCTTTGAGCATTTCTTGTAGAGCCAATCTAGTGCTGACAAATTTTCTCAGTATTTGCTTGTCTGAGATTTTATTATACCTTCATTTGTGAAACTTAGTTTTGCATGATATAAAATTCTTGGCTAACAATTGTTCCAGTTAAGAAGACTAAAGATAGTAAAGGTAATACCCAACTCCCTTCAGGCTTATAAGTTTCTGCAGTTAGTCTGATAGGTTTTCTTTTATAAATTATTTGATATTTTTGTCTCACTGCCATTAGAATTCTTTCTTTCATGTTGACTTTAAATACACTAATGAGTGCATGCTATGGTGATGTCTCTTTTGCAATGAATATCCTAGATGTTCTTTGCGCTTTTTGAATCTGGGTGTCTAAATTCTTAGCAAGGCCAATGGAATTTTCCTCAGTTATTTCCTTAAATAGATTTTAAAGCTTTCTGCTTGTTCCTTATCCTCAGAAATTTCTGTGATTCTTAGTTTGGGGGCATTTACATAAACTCATAGTTATCAAAGACTCTGTACATGTCTTTTAATTCTTTTTCCCTTATTTTTGTCAGAGTGGATTAATCCAAAATATTCATTCTTTGGATTGGTCTATTTTATTGTTTGACCTTTTAACTGCATTTTTTAAATTCATCAGTGTGTCTCTTTGTAGAAGTCCAGACGTTCTGTTGTTGTTGTTTGTTTTTTTAAAAAAACGATGGCAGTGGCTCAAAGGAGTAAGGCACTGGCCTCATATGCTGGAGGTGGCGGGTTCAAACCCAGCCCCAGCCAAAAACTGCAAAATAAAAATAAATAAAATAAATATATCCCGGACAGTGGCTTAAAGGAGTAGGGTGCCAGCCCCATATACTGGAAGTGATGAGTTCAAACCCAGCCCCGGCCATAAACTGCAACAACAACAACAAATATATGTATATATATAAGATATATACACACACATACATATATATCCCTTTAGTAAATTTTTCATTCATATTCTGGATTTTTTGTTTGTTTCTTTATATTGATTTTCATCTTTCTCTTGGATTTAATAGATCTTTCTTACAAACTGTGTTCTGAGTCCTTTTTCTGTCTTTTCATCCTTGTATATTCTTTTTGGTTATGATTCATTGATAGAGAGTTAGTGTGATCCTTTGGGGATGTCAAAATATTCTGTTTGTTTATACTGCCAGGGTTCTTACGCTTCTTCTTATTGGGAGAAACTATTCCATTTTATTTTTGATTTTACTTTTGTTTGAGTGAAAATCATTTATTTAATTAATTTCATTTATTTTTTACTTTTTATTTTTTTCTTCCTTGAGGGTGTGCCTGAAATGTATCTTGTAGTTGTTCATTTAGCTTCAATTTGGGGTACTTTCAGGGTGCCAAGATTCTACATATCTTCCTTGGTTATTCATAATTTTTGTCCAGTGTCTTTTTTGAATACTTGTGTGGGAGAAAAAGTACAATAAAATGTGTCCATAAAAAGGACAACATCTTGTATACCTTAAATATATACAATAAAATTTTTAGATAATGGAAAGTACTAGGGTGTAGTTCATTGAACCACTAACCCAATGGCAGCACTTATGTTTTAGATCCAGTTTTGGCAGTGTGCTTGGTTTCCATCTGCTGTGACAGTGGGGTAGTCTATGAAATGCCCGCCTGTCTTACATTTCCTTCTCAGCCCTGAAGTAGGGGGGAAAGGCTGGCAGAGCTAGGTCACTAAGCTTGCCCCCGTACAAACCAGTGGTGGGAAATGAACCAATCCTGATAACGGTGGTGAGGAGAGCTTGTGTTGATTTCACAGTGGTCTTATTTGGGGGTGCGGTGAGCAGATGTGCTAAGTTCATGGCAGTGGGAGGTAGGGGAAAGGGGATATCTCCATTCCCATGTCCCTTTCCAGGCTCTGGTCTGGGTTTTTTGGGATGGTAGGAACACTTTCCCATCCTACAGACTCCATTCTCACTTGTGTTTCTACCAGAAAGGCTATAGAAAACTTCAGATCACAAGCCAGGGGCTCTCAAGTGGAGGAGAGCATGAACTCTAATTTACTTTGCCCAGGGAGCACTGTGGCCCATGACAGTCTCCCATCTAAGAATTCCAGGAATTCTGAAATTCTGTGTCCCCCTGACTTCTGAGGTTGGCACAGTCAGAGTGGGTGCTGGGAGTGTTTGTGTGGGATTCAGTGACTAGGAGATTAAAGGGCTGGGACTCTCTGGGCAGGACACCCACACATAAGCAGTATGGCACTTTGGCTCAGGCCTGGGTTGGTGAGTGACCCTGGTTGGGCTGGCAGCTCAGGGCTCTGCCTTAGAGAAGCCCTGAGTTTGCCCATTCCAGAAGAGCTTGGGCTTGTGAAGGCAGAGGGCCCTTCCAGCAGTTTGGGTGCTGGCTGTCTGCCCCATGTATGAGGGGAGGAAAAATAAACACCTGCATCTAAACTTTCCTTCGGTCTGCAGAATCCTTGAGGATTGATTTCTTCCTATAAAAGATTTTATTTACTTCTGTTTTTGTCTTCTCTATAGTCTTCATTTTGTTGGTGTATGCTATGATTTGAAGGTAGGTGTTTTAATTCAAGAATGATTGTATTAGGAGGTGGTGACTTTGAGAAAATTATAAAATCAGGAAGGCTTTGCGTTTGTGAATGAGATTAATACTCTTATAAAGGAGTCTTCAGATAGCTACCTGCCCCTTCTTCCCCTTTTTCCATCTGAGGACACAGTGCTCATTCCCTATGGTGAATGCAGCTACAAAGAATCATCTTGGAAGCAGAGTGGGCCCTCACCAGACACTGAATATACCAGTGTCTTGCACTTCTCAGTCTCCAGAACTATTGTTTATATATTTCTATTATTCATAAATTATCCATTCCTGAGCATTTTGTTGTAGCAGGACAGGCAGACTAATAGAATGTAGATCTGAATTCTTGACCTACCTATATCATTGTCCTTCTTTCTGAAGAAATTCCTTAAACATTTCTTGCAAGGCAGGCCTACTAGCAATAAATTTCTTCAAACTTTTTTTTCTTATTGTTGGGGATTCATCAAGGGTACACAGAACTAGATTACATTGATTCCATTTGTTAGGTAAAGTCCCTCTTATAATTGTCTCCTTATATCAGAATTGAGTACATAGGATTCTTGTTTCTCCATTCTTGTGACGCTTTACTAAGAATAATGTGTTCTACTTCCATAGAAGTTAATACAAATGCTGTGAAGTCTCCAT
>CAUYQV010147097.1:0-13377 GCA_963574575.1 Galagoides demidoff
CTGAGGACACTGGGCTGCTGCTTCCTTGGCAATGGTAAATATTGCCGTTCTGAGCGCGGAGGTACAGGCGCCCCTTTCCCCGCTCTCCACCCTACGGCTCTGAGCGGGGAGGTACAGGCGCCCCTTCGCATCCCCGCTCTCCACCCTACCGCTCTGAGCATGGAGGTACAGGCACCCCTTTGCATCCCTGCTCTCCACCCCACCATGTACGTACCCGGAAGCGAAACTGCCGAATCATGTGTTACTTTACTATTAATTTCTTGAGCAGCGTCAGTGTGGTTCTCCACCCAGCTGCGTCATTTTACATTTCCACCAGCAGTGCAGAGACCTCCAATTTCTTAATCTTTATTTTTAAAGTTTTTAACGCGCACATTGACATCCCCCGCATGTTACTATGTCAGACAGGAGCAACCCGTATGGGTCAAGGTTCTCAGGTTGGGAGGAAGCCCCACTTTGGCAGCCGGGGAGGCTCTCAGTGTCAGCCCCACCCAAATGCTCCCTTTCCGGGAGTTAGGAAGCGTTGTTGAGCCACAGGTCCTGTGGGACAGCCGTGCAGATGTGCCCGTCGTCACCGCAGCATGAATGAATGTCTATTTGCTTTCCAGAGGTTAGCCTCTTCAAGCATGATAATGATCAAAATCAATTAGTAACACAAACCAAATTAAAAATAAAGCATTCAAATCACTGTGTCAAAGTAATATGGCTTTAAAATGACACACTTTCTATAATGTTAAAATATCATAAATAATAATTTGTCATAGAATAATAACATTTTGGGCAGCATTAAATACAAATTACTTCTATAGATAGTAAAATAGGATACATACTATTAATAAATGAAGTGTAATAAATACAAACATTAAGCATGTGAGCGCCCAGTTTTCACTGATGGTTGGAGCATTCATAAATGTAACACCTCCCAGTTTGTAAATCAGTTGCTTTGTGGTCTACACCTGTCACTGGGCAGAGATTTCCTTTGGGCCAGCAATACACCACTCGACAGTGACTCTTAAACAGCATACTAAAACACAGTAGGTGTTTATGCAATTGTCTTTTGCACAGGGGACACACTAACAAGCCGGGGGGGGGGGGGGTGTGACGAGAGACAGGCAGGCAGGTTCTATCAGCCCTTCCAGAGCCCTGAGCCCTGGAGGCCTCTAACCTGCCTCCTCCTCCCCTAAACCAGGGTCACAAATGGGTCTCACTCCTGTGGCCTAACATCAAAAAGGAATGATTTGCCAAAATTTGTAACATAGGAAACTTCACATAAATATCCAGGTCACCTGCTTCTTTTGAAAACATGAAGGTTAAAAAACACTGGACATGAATTATTCGAGAAAACTCTCTCCTGCTGGGTGGCTGGTCACGCCTAGTCCAAGACATCACAACCAGCTTTTCACGTTCCATACCTGCTGCCCTGCCATTGTCAATAGTCCCATCTAATCTGTTTCAACCATAGAAGCCCAGAATAGACCCTGACAAATGGTGGTATGTTGGTTCTACAGCTACAAATACCTTACCCCTAAAATTATTGGCTCAGTCAACTAGCACTTAGCATCTCACATTTCTGCAGGACTACCATCAGGAGCGGCTCAGCTGGGTGTCCTGTGTCAGTCTTTTGTGGGTTTACCATCCAGACACCAGCCAGGGCTGCATGCAGTATGGCTGGGCTGTAGCTGGAGGGCCTGATTCCAGAGGGGCTTGTCTGTGTGATAATAGCAGGACATCTCAGTGCCACCATGGCTGTTGGCAGAGAACCTCAATCCTTACTAGCTGGGCTTTCCTCGTGGCTGTATTAGTGTCCTCATGACACAGCCATTGACTTTCTGAGGGGCACACAATCCAAGAGAGAATGTGACCAGGCAGGAACAGGCCACACCTGTTAGAACCTGGGCTCTGCAGCCATACACACAGACATGCACAGATTTTGTTCATGCAAGAGAGTCACTAAGCCCAGCGCACTATAAGGAGTGCAGGGTTGGGCTCCATCTTTTGAAGGGAATGTTAAATAATTTGCAGATGTATAATTGACCATTGCAGGTTAGATAGGTGGGTTAAGATACTGAGTCAAAATCCTTGAGAGATTCTTAGACCAATGGTTTTCAAATTCTCCCAGGGCCCCACTCTGTTCCCAGTGAGGACCCAGGCACAAGTCCGCTGCCCCCTGCCTGCCTTCCTGCTGTCCACCTCCCTCCAGTGCCCTGAGGGCCCTGGGGGCCAGGCTGGGGTATCTCTCCTTAACTGACATCTCTCCCTGAACCATCAACCTTGCCCTCACCTCTAGACCATCACAACTAAATACAGACGCACTGTGGCAGCTCAGGGGGAGGGAAGCCGACACACACACACACCCTCCACCAGCACCCCCAACATTCCCTTGGGCCATAAGCTCCTCTGGCTACTGTCCTGACTCTCCACTTCCCTTTCCAAAAGTAAAACCTCTAACTGGGATGTTGACATGGGCCTCCCTGACTCTTTTTCATTGTTCGGGGATCCATCCAGGGAGGCCTACATCTCCACCCTGTCACTGACACGGTTCTTGTCCAGGCCCCGTTGTCCTGCTTCTCCCAAACCAACAGTCAGTCCTGAGGCAGTGGAGCCATTAGCTCATCTCCTTGCAATAACTTCTTCACCCTCAGGGCACAACTATCCCCAAGTCCTTCTCCCACCTCAGGTAGCTGCTCAGTCCTCTCTCTGCTGAAAACTCACCTTCCCAAGCTCCCAGCCAGGTGCCCTTGAAATTGTGCCCGGCATCCCTGTTCGCCTGGAGAGGTAAAGGTGCTGCTTACAAAGGGCGTCATAAATGTAGAAAACAAAATAGAAGGAAACCAAACTAAGCTAGGTGTGTTCAAATAGTCATCAACATATTTTATAAAGAATCTATACGTAGAGATGTGTGGGCTCCTTCACAAGCAGGATCCATGGTGAGGTTAACAGTGATGTATTCTGAATTCATAACTTACATCTGCTGGTTTCTGTAATCACTGTTAATGTAGCAAGAAGATACTGCAATTTCTGCTAACAGCAAAGTACTGTTAATATAGGGTGACCAGACGTCCTGCTTTTGGCAGGACAGTCCCACTTTTTAACAATTTGTCCTGCCTCCCTCGGCGTTTTTAAAAAGTCCCTATTTTTGAAACGAATGCACGAATGGGTGGGAGAACAGGAAGGGAATATATGGTTTTCAGCTGCCATGTGGTGATTTCACCAGAATATGAGTTTTATATTATTTTTGTTAATTTTATAATGTTAAACTATAATAATACTAAATAATTGTTGAGAAGTGATTATCGAGGACTACTTATCAAAGTTTGCATTGTTGTCAGGCCCTGCCCTGCCCCATCCCAGCCCCACCCCCAGCCATGTTGTCCCACTTTACAAATGTGAAAATCTGGTCACCCTATGTTAATACCATGGTTTGTTTGTTTGTTTTAAATTACCTGTACTCACATGAAAGAAAATGCTAATTTTCACTTAGAAACCAGTGAAAATAAAAATACAATATTATTTTCCATTTAAGTTTGTGCACAAACTGAATTCTAACCTTTGTCCTTCAGGGTAAAAGTCTACTTTGCACATAGGGAGTGAATCAAAGTCTGTTTACTATCCTGGGGAAGGGATGGGCAAACCTTTCCGTCTCAGGACACTTTAAAATGTTGTTGAAAACCTCAAGTATCTGTGGCCTTAGCCACTCATGTAAATACATTAGGAATTACATTTAAAGAAAAAATGAAATATTTCTTTTTAAATTTAAAATCGTAACACCCCTTTAAAATTTTAACATGTGATATATTTTATGAGAATAACTATTTTGTCCAAGTACAAAACCAAAATGAAAGTAATCTGAACAAGCAGCTTTTTAAAACTGTTTTTGCAAAATTTTTAGCATGTGGCTTGATGGAGGAGCTGGTTTATCAAACCTGCTTCTATATTCTATGTGCTGTGCTCTGTCAGTCTGAGTAAAGTTAATGAACAAAATCAGAGTTTACACAGGTTGATATTGGAGAAGAGAGAAATTTTAATAGTCTTTTTAGATACTAGTGGGTATTGTACTTTAACACTACATTAAACTTAACAAATGGTTTTTCTTAAAAGTTAGTTACAATGTGGAGCCTGAAATCATGTGAATAAATCTTTTATACTTTAGTAAAATCCATTGGCATATCTTGAATTTGAATAAACCTTTTACCTATGCATTATTTTGTGTCATCGTGAATAGATCATCTTGAAGTTGTCAGTTCACTGAGTTAGCCCTTACAAATGGTATTGTCATTATCTAAAAATAAGTATTGTACAATAACTTAAAGAAAAACATATTTGTTAATACCACCACTGATCTCATCAGAAAAGTCTTTGAGTATTGGAAAGTTGCAAAGAGTGCAGAGGCAGATGCTGGCTGTCCAAAATTTTATTATTTGCTTGAAAACTAAATTTCATCCTCAGAAAACATACTATGCACTTATTTTTGTTCAGGACGTGATCACTGTTTATTTTCAAGTAAATACCACTAAAAGTCCAGCTATGAATATCTGAATATCTAAAGGGAGAATCACAGTTCTAACGTGGTCCCCTTTGCACAAGGCCCCTGTTGGGGAAATAGGACAAGGTGCCCTCCTGTGCTCAGCTTACCCCAGCCGCCGGCGAGGAAGGGAGATTGTCCTCTGTGATCCTGCACTGATCAGAAGAGCCCTTTGCCTCGGTCCTTGGGGAAGAGATTCTGCCTGTGAGAGATTTACCTAGGAGGTTCTCCATGGCATTGATGATGGGGAGGGGTAGTGGGTAGCCTGGGAAAATTGGTCCTGGTCACTAGTCAACCAGAGCACCACAGGGACCCCAGTCCTAGGACCACCAGGAACCGGGCTTCACCAACAGCCTGACTGAACCCAGGGAGGATTCACAGAGAAGTCAGCTCACCACGTCCTTGTGTGTTACACCTGGGTCAGAGAGACAGGTGAGCTGCACCGGCCTGGCAGACCTGCAGAGTGCTGAGATAGTAAGTGGTTGTTAGCTGTTAAGTTTGTAGTAATTTATGTGGCAATAGAAATTAGTGCATTCACTGTGTTTTGTTAGTCTTTCTTTCCAGTAAAAATGGTGTTCCATGAAAAAACAGAAAGTTCACTTCTGAAATCGAGGCATTTCACAAGTATTTCTCCACAAGACAAGCATCACACCTTGGTGTGTAGCAAAGTGCCTTACGACTACTTGTCCTTTCATCAAGCAGAGTATTAATAGGACATGCACTAAAGGGTTGATTTAATAAAACTAATTATTCTTATTGATTTTTCCTGGGCGTGCTGAGGCAAACTGAAGCATCGTGATGGATACAGTGAATGAGTTCACTAATCTCACTGTTTACTGCTAATCCAGCTACCATTGCTTCTGTACAAGGAGATAAGCAAATGATGTCTTAATATGATTGTGGAACAGTTTTAATCAGATGAATGCCCGACAGGTCTTGGAAACCTCAGGCATCCGTACTGCTCCCTGAGACCCACAGCCACGGTATCTCTCTGCAGTACTAGCTCTCAGCGGGGGCTGAGGCTATGAGTTCCAAGGTCCTGGGTCCAGTCCGGTCTTTTGTGTTCCCTACTCTGGTATGCAAATGCTTAGTTCCACATCTAACTGGTACATCACACTCAACCAACTAAAACTGTTGGATTTCTCTGTACAACCTTGTTCTCTCTTGACTGCCACACAACAGCATAGGGTGGATGTCTCTTTCAATTGTTCAGAATATACACCAGTGTTTAAACTTGTACATTTTTATACTGTTTATATTAGAAAACATAAACAAAAAGAAATTTTGCTAATTATCTGGAATCCAAAATAAAAATAAAAGCTATCCCAGAGCAATTTGCAGAATGTTATGCTTCAACCTGTGTATTTCATGCTCTGTCTCATTTCACTAACCGGGACTTCCCCCACTAGGGTCCTTTACAATGTGATTTATTATTTATTTATTTTATTTTTTATCAAGTCATCTGTACATAGATCATGAATACACTTATACCATTATCGGATTCAATGTGTTGATTATTTGTACAAATTGGAGTGCTTACATCCTACTAATCAACGTAACTTTCACTTCATTTGCCCAGTTACAGCATTAAGACATTTGTGTTCTACACCTGATAGATCCAACTTATACTTGGAATATGCTCCATAGGTGTGGTCCCCCTACCAACCCTCCCTCTATTGACCCACCCCCCTCCCTTCCCCTCTCTCTCCTTTTCCTTCCTTCATCCTAGGCTATAGTTGTGTTTCATTTTTCATATGCAAGCGTGAGTGATTATAATTTGGTTTCACAGTAGTACCGAGTACATTGGGTACTTTCTTTTCATTCCTGAGATACTTTACTAAGAAGAATATTTTCCAGCTCCATCCATGCAAACATAAAAGAGGTAAAGTCTCCTTTTGTAATGCTGCATAGTATTCCAAGGTATGCATATACCACAATTTATTAATCTATTCAAACAGCTCAATTTGTAATAGCCGAGTCACGAAAGTGACTTGTTAGTGGTAATATCGTGGGGATATTGGCAAGAGGTAAGAAGAGCTGTTGACCTGGGGCAAGCACAAAGAGAGCAGTTTCTCCTCACGAGTAAATCGTTTCACATCTGACTTAGGATGGGGCAAATACTTTCTCATATTTAATCAAGATTCGTAGTTTGATCAATATGTTGATTCCTTAGCTATTGTGGGTTCAGACTACTGAAGTGGTCTTCAGCTTCGTCTTGGCACTTATGCACGTTCAGTGGGTTCATCTTTGTTTCTTCCTCTGTCTGCTTTGCCAAACAGAAGACGCCTACCTCACAAGTGGCTCATTAAGTTCCTGACACAGTGTGTAGCAGGTGCTCTCTGAGCTGCCTCTATACTGGCTTTCAAGGTTCTTGAGGATGACAGGAGTGAGGAAGGAGGAAGGTGCTGGTGCCTCTGTGTCGGGTGTATGCACCTGTGCTCTCCCCCACAGAGTGTCGGCCTCCAAACAGGGGTCTCCATTTTCTGCCGTTTTATTTATATAGTGCCTCTAAAAAAGTATCCTATAATTAATTTCTCAAAGATGGGTTCTGACAGTTCATTCGGGGAGAAATTTTATTATTCCCGTGTAAAGAATGCACAATTCTGTCCTTTTATTTTTCACCACATTAACTTTGATTTAATATGTCATTTAATGAAATTAATGAAGCATTTCCAAAAGCACTGGGGAGAAAACAGCAAAATAATGGTATTTACAAAACAGGAATAATTAAAGTATAAGGAAGAAAGGAGGGGAGAAGTTTGACCTGAAAATGCCATTATAACTTTGAAATAAAAAAATTCTCAGCATGTGTGTCCCCCTCGTGGTGAACACCAGCATGCTCTGAGGTGCCTTGGCAGTGGCCGATGCCCAAGTGATGAACTCGGCCCCCCACTTTTTGTTGTCCTCTGGTGCTGTATTGCTCCATCATCTCATAGGACTGATCATAAAAAGATGAGCAAGAGACGTGGTTGAATCGGTTTTGATTCATCCTGACTACTGAAAATCTACACCCACAACACCCACACACACGCCCCCAAGTGAATGCTCCCCATTGCAGATCCTGGGGGTCATTGGTACCCACAAAAGAATGAATGGATTTGGGTGTTTCACAAATGAAATCACATTCATTTGAAAACTGTGTAGAGGTTGGAGAGAGAAACAGGTGTTTTACCACAGCCTGGCCCCCCAGTTATTCAAAAGGCATAACTGAGGATACTCAGCTCTCCAGGAGCTGCCTTGAGCAGTGTCCTGAGACTTTGCAGCAGCTCTCCACGCAGCGAGCCTCCCAGGACTAGCTCACCCGCCTACTGCGAGGCATCACCTGTGCTTCCCCAGGGGTCATGGAAGAGAAATCTGCTGTTATTCTTTTTGTGGAAGCATAAATGTGGCCACCATTGCTGGGAGTTGTCTCCTATGGTGACATGCCCTACCTGTTTGAGAGGGTCAGCTCCCTAACAAACGCGGTACACTGGTCAGAGGCAACAAAAGGTCATGATATCAAAAAAGAAATGGTTGTCATTGAATTTTTTGTTAACTGGCCTGAAAGGATGCAGGCAATGCCTTGGAAAGCTCACACAGACAGTTTACACCGAGCTTATTGTGGCTGAACAGCTTCTGCTATTTCCAGAAGAGGAGAGATGCCGAGTGATGTTCTGGTGGCTTCCCTTCTCTCACCCTCCTCCTTTTAATTTTTTTATTCTATAACCATGTTGATTTATTGAATGATAAAAACATGCCAATTTCTATTAGAAGTGAAGATAGCAAGACATGGTCCTAATTTCTTGGAGACCTTGCTTGGGAATTTGCATTTTTTGATCCCCAGCTTCCTGATGTGGTGGGAAAATCTGGGGAAGGAATTGCAGTAACACCACACATTGAGTGCAGTTAAGACTTGGAAATTTCTCTCTTGTGTGCAAAACATTTTTTCAGCAATTTGCTGAACTATGTGGGCCAGACATTCCAGCTAGTTACTTGTATTTTCCATCTCATTTAATCTTCACTACAACCCTGGTAGGCAGGCAATAGTCATCTTTATTAAATAAATAATGGGTTGGAGGTCTAGGGGCTTGTTCACCTGCTCTAGAGTTCTAGAACACTGTTAAATCCTGACCTCTAACTCCAAAGTCCCCAATGCATAAGTCTGAGATGTTTCCTATGAACAGATTCATAGGGTTAGACAAGTGTCAAACTAGAAATGCTCTTAGTATATAGGAGGAACAGGCGACAATCCATGGGCATCTAGCACCCTACTTTTTCGGCGTCTTGTCCATCCATTCCAATCCTCCTGCGAGAGTTCTATTATCACCCTTCCAAGGAGTCACTGAAGTTAATTTTCCCAAAGTCCACATTGTAATAAATGGTAGAAGGAAGAGGTAAATTCTACTCTGAATTAAGTATTACCCACTTTCCTTAATTCTGCATTATCTGCTTAGGCCAAGAATGAGAAACTAAAATCTTAGGGTCCTTAAAATTCCACTCCTTATTTTAGTTGATGAGGGGAAAAAGGCTATAGCTCTGCATCTCAGAAAATTCCAGGTGAGGGACGAGAGCACACATCTCTGGGCTTCCAGGACGGTCACTTTTCTGCTCAACCAAAACTTTTGTAAAGCTGTTGCTTGCCTGGCAAGGTAAAACGGCTTCTGATAACACCAAATGTAAAATTTAGGAAATTATAGTAGAAAATATCATTAAGATAAAATATAGGCAAGAAGCGTGTGTTAAGGGGAAAAACATAAAATCTTTATTGGCATGTGTGCGATAATTCTGTTTACAACAACTTCCGAATATTTCCTGCATCTCAATTCTTAAAAGGTACATTAGTGAAAAAGTTGTTCTTCAGGACACATCAATTTTCCCCATTTGTGGGTTCCTCTCTTCTTCCTCCTCCCTAATCTTTGGATTTCTTTCTTTCTTCCCTATTTGGGAGAAATTGCTTGAAATAATATCTATGGAGCAAATCAATGAATCACTGCAAAAATGAATAAGAAAAAAATGTTTTAATCCCAACTGGTCCCAAGTTAAATCTTGATTGTTGTTATGACTGAAAACCTAAGTCACAAAGAAATACATCATTTAAATGGAGTTCCTAAATTACTAAGGACATGTGAGATAAATAAATTATTCTTCCTTCCAATAAAGCATTTTACTCCAATTACTATTTTAAATGGTAAAGAATTCAATCATTAGGTTTTTGTAGGTATTTGCACACTGGTCCCTCACACTACTTTGACAGGATTATTTGTGTAATGATATAACTTCATAAGTAATACATTTGTCTTTTAATTTAGTAGCACTATCCAGTGACATTAGAATAAGAGATTACAATAACCAATCATCAAAGAGCATCAGTAATACAACTGTTCCCATTGGCTGGGCTCAGTGGCTCATGCCTATAATCCAAGCACTCTGGGAGGTGGAGGCAGGTGAATTGCTTGAGCTCAGGAGATTGAGACCAGCCTGAGCAAGAGTGAGACCCTGTCTCTACTATGAAAGTGTTCTTGGAGCCTCTGATCGGAGATGCAGGGAGAAGAGACTATAGATGGGATGATTGAAAACTAAACTAGTCAAGCATTGTGGCAGGTTCATGTAGTCTAAAGAACTCAGGCTGAAGCAAAAGGATCTCTAGAGCCCAAGATTTGGAGGTTGCTGTAAGCTAAGATGCCATGGCACTCTACCCAGGGCAAAAGAGGGAGACTCTGTCTAACTAACTAACTAAATAAATAAATGTAGAGAAATTAGCTGGGCTTTTTGGTGGGTTTTTGTGGTTCCAGCTACTGAAGAGGCTGAGGTGGGAGAATCACTTGAGCCCAGGAATTTGAGGTTGTTGTGAGCTAGGCTGAGGTCATGGAACTATAGTCTAGTGTGACAGATTGACACTCAAAACAAAACAAACACTGGGGGCAGTGCCTGTGGCTCGAAGGAGTAGGGCGCCAGCCCCATATGCCAGAGGTGGCAGGTTCAAACCCAGCCCCAGCCAAAAACTAAGGAAAAAAAAAACTGCCAACACTTTACCAGGCATCTTACAAGGGTACATGTGAAATTTACTAGGGGTAGAATATAAATGTCTTAACAAAATAACTAAGAAAATGCCGTGAAGGCTGTGTTAACCAGTTTGATGAAAATATTTCAAATTTATATAAAACCAGCACATTGTACCCCATGACTGCACTAATATACATAGCTATGATTTAATAAAAATAAGTAAATAACTGCCAACATTGTCAAGGATAGAAAATAAACACCTATAACTATTCATGAGTTAAATATTGACTTATAACATCAAATTAGTCAAAAGGATGATTTCCCCAACCAAGAAAAGAACATCGACTAATTCAAGGTTACAGATGAAATTTGGCAATCTAGTTACTAACACACGGCTGTCAATGTTTGTCAAAGGTTCCTATTGAAATACATTAAAAAAATTTTTTAAAAAAACAGAAATGCCTGCATGCACACTTACAGTGGAAGATGCAGTGAAAAGACCTTAAAAAAAACCACATACAACGATCATGTTTAGACTTTATGGACCATGAGAGAACAATGGTAAGATTTAGCTCAAAGAACACTCCAAGAAATGCATTATTTTAAGTGAAATTAAAAATGGGATAGCTCTTTTTAACTACCAAGTTAATAAGAATTTTCTTTTTATTTAATTTATTTCAAAATATTAAGGGGGGGGTGCCCTATTTTTTTAGACATAGATGCCTTGTATAATGCTTAAGTCAAGGACTATTTCACCTGAGTAGTGTTAGTTTTACCCAATAGGTCTGTTTTTATCCCATCCTTGGTTCTCACTGCTGGGTGGCTATCACAGCACAACTCACAATTGCAAAGTTGTAGCACCAACCTTAGTTTCCATCACTTCACAAGTGGATAAGGAAGCACAGTGGAGCGCTACTCAGCCCCGAAACCATGTTCTTTTATCTACTGAAATGACTACAGCTTCTCTTATCTGCTAAAACTTAATGTTGTCAAAGGTACTTTAGTTAAAATATTCTTGTCCACAACTAGTGTGGTGAAGTGGCACAACTTTTTTAGAAATCAATTCAGTGGATAAATGCCCTAGACTAAAAAATCCTAATTCTGTCAATTAATTATCTGAAACTGAGGGGAGTGAGATGGGTGTTTGGTATTATATACAGTTGCAAAAAGGGAGAAAAAAACGCTACTCATAGTAATGTAATTATATGTATTATACCAACCCATTAAAAGTATTTTAGGAAAAAAATGCTCAAAGAGTTCTTAAAAGAGAATAACCATTAATATTTTTTTAATAAAATTATTCTATAAAGGGCAGCGCCTGTGGCTTAAAGGAGTAGGGCACTGGCCCCATATGCTGGAGGTGGCAGGTTCAAACCCAGCACCAGCCAAAAACTGCAAAAAAAAAACCAATTTATTCTATAAATAGCATATGCATGTGTCTACCTTAGTAGCCCTATCAACTTCTATGTAGGCATAACATGTGGAATTGAAAATCAGTACATAAAAATTCTCTGTGGTTATGTCTAGATGAGGGGGTTATTCAGTTACTTTGTTTTCTTTATTATATTTATTATTTCCAAAATTTTCTATAATTTTATGTACTACTATGATCATAAATTTCATGAAAAATTAAAAAAACAATGCTATGTAATACAGTATATATCTTTAATTATAGTAGGATTGAAATCAATAGATATTTAGTCCATGTGTAAGCACTACCATACCAATTCATTTAGACTTCTTAAATAAATGTTTAAAGATTTGATTAATCAATTCTAAACTTAACAAATTTAGGGCAATAGGAAGATGTTTAGTAATATATGATTATTTAAGTATTACATCATAAAATGAAATAATAAGCTCTTTATACAAAGAAAAAAAAATTAATGTAAAATGTGGTTAAAATAAGGAGTGTAATTTATTACAACATTGCCTGTGATGCAGCCATCAGGTTCTAGAACGAGGGTTCCCCGGGTCCAGTAACAGCTCTACCACTTTAAGCTGTGTGACCTGATTAAAGTATTTAACCTCTTTGTACCTCAAATTTTTGTAATTGGCTATAGTAATAGTATAAATATTTTTTTCTGTATTTTATTTTATTGTTTTACATTATACAACTTAAGTTTTAGTAAATCATAACTGTATACAATTAGGGGTACAATGTGATGATTTGATATATAATGTGTAATGCTTAAATCAAACTAATTAACATAATCATCCTCTCACTTGTTTTTGTGGTAAGACATTTATAACATACTCTTAGTTGTTTTGAAATGTACCCTTGAGTTGCGTACATTAGGTGAGATCCCACCAAATACCCTCCCTCCACTTGCCCTCCCCTCTCCCCTCACTGCCCTCTTTCTTTCTGGATTGTCTTTGTGTTTTATCCTTCATATGGATGTATGAGTGTTTATATATTGGTTTCATAATAGTGTTGAGTACATTGGATGCTTTTGGATACTTTTTGTTCAATTTTTTTAGATATTTTGCTAAAAAGAGTATGTTCCAGCTCCATCCAGGTAAACATAAAAGATGGAAAGTTTCCCTCTTTTGTGGCTGTGTAGTATTCCATGGTATCCATAGACCATAATTTGTTTATCCATTCATGGGTTGATGGGCATTTAGGCTGCTTCCAGGACTTGGCTATTATGAATTGGGCTGCAAAAACATTCTGGTGCACAGGTTGGTGGCTCACTGGATACAAAAACTCAGGCCAGGTATCTGTTGCTTATGAGAGATTCATCTTACCTCAAAAGATAAAAAAAGACTCAGAGTGAAGGAATGGACATCTATAATACAGGTAAATGGAAATCAGAATAAAGCAGGGATTGCAATTTTATTTGCAGATACAATGGGATTTAAACCAACAAAGATAA
>CAUYQV010147103.1:0-59054 GCA_963574575.1 Galagoides demidoff
TTTCCCCTGTTATTACCATCTTATGGTGGTGTGGTACACTTGTTACAGATAATGAACCAATATTGATACACTGATTATTCACGTTTTTTGTTGACATTAAGGTTCATTCTTTGTGCTGTACAGTTTTATGGGTTTTGATAAATATATTATGTTATATAACCATGATTATGGCATCATACAGAATAGCTTCACTGCCCTAGAAATCCCCTACACTCCACTGAGTCACTTGTCCTTTTCTTGCCCTGAACTCTTGGCAACCCTTGATCTGTTTCTGTTGCTGCAGTTTTGACTTTTCTAAAATACCCTATAGTTGAAATCATGTAGTAGGTAGATTTTTGAGATTGAATCCTTTCACTTAGTAATGTGCGTCAAAAGTTCTAGGACTTTTGTGGCTTGATAGCTTAGTTTTGCTTATTTCTGGATAATATTCTATTGAATGGATAGATCACAGCTGATTTGTTCACTGATTGAAGGATGCGTCTTGGTTGTTTCCAAGTTTCGGCAGTCATGTATAAAGTGTATATAAACATGTACGTTTAGGTTTTGTGTGGTCATAAATTTTCCACTTGAGTAAATAACAAAGAACACAATTTCTGGATCACATGTTAAGACTATGTTTAGCTTTGTATAAAACTGCCAAACTTAGCTTTCGAAGTTACTTTATCATTCTGCATCTAACCAAGACTGAATTAGATCTTCATGTTTGCCTTTGTGTTTTAAATTTTGCCTATTCTAACAGATGTGTTGTAATATCTCATTATTGTTTTAATTTTTAATTACTTAATGACATCTGATGTTGAGCATTTTTTCAGATCCATATTGCCATCTATATATCTGCTGTAGTGAGACATCTCAACTCACACCTTAACTGATATCTTAACAATACTGAGTTTTCTTACCCCTTTCCAGGAAACACCTCTTAATTTACTTAGATCTTTCGTTGATTTCTTTCTTTCTTTCTTTTTTTCTTTCTTTCTTTCTTTCTTTTTAGAGACAGAGTCTCACTTTATTGCCCTTGGTAGAGTGCTGTGGCATCACAGCTCACAGCAACCTCCAACGGGCTTAGGCGATTCTCTTGCCTCAGCCTCCCAAAGGTGAGACTACAGGCACCCGCCACAATGCCTGGCTATTTTTTGTTGCAATTTGGCCGGGGCCAGGTTTCAACCCTCCACCCTTGATACATGGGGCCAGTGCCCTACCCACTGAGCCACAGGCGCTGCCCTCGTTGATTTCTTTTATTAGAGTTTTGTATTTTCCCTTCAATAAATCCTGTGCTCCTATTATTAGATTTATACCTAAATATTATATTTTAATGCTACCATAAATAATGTGCTTTAATTTGAAATACCAGTTGTTTACTACAACCATTTTTTTTGTTATTTTTTCAGAGTCTTACTCTATTGCTCCAGATTAGATATCTCATAAGGCCTAGCTCACAGCAACTATAAACTCATGTGTTTAAGCAATCCTCCTGCCTTAGCCTCCAGAGTAGCTGGAACTACAGCCACCTGCCACAATGCCCAGCTAATTTTTCTAATTTATTTTATTTTAAATTAATATGCAGGTATACTTTTTAGATTACATTGTTCTTACTTCCAAGGTAAAGTTCAAGTTGTAGTAGAGCCCTTCACCCAGGGGACGTGCTGAACATCCTCACATTGTGCACATTAGGTGAGATCTCGACAATGCACTCCGCCCTCTGCCTTCCCGACTCCCTCCTCCTTCCTCTTCTCCCCCTTCTCTCCTCTCCCCTTTGCTAGACTATATTTGTGTTTTGACATCTGTGCAAGCATGTAATTGGTTATATGTTGGTTTCACATTAGTATTGAGTACATTCGATTTTTTTTTTTCCGTTCTTGAGCTACTTTACTAAGAAGAATGTCTTTCAGCTATGTCCAGGTAAACATAAAAGATGTAAAGTCTCCATCTTTTCTTCTGGCTGAATAAGTACTCCATGGTACAGAAATGCCACAGTTTGTTAATCCATTCATGGGTTGATGGGCATTTGGTTTGCTCCACAACTTGGCAAGTATGAATTGAGCTACAATAAACATTCTGGTGCAAAAGTCTTTGTGGTGACATGATTTTTGTTCTTCTGGGTCGATACCTAGTAATAGAATTGCAGGATCAAATGGAGGCCGACTATCCTAATTTTTCTAATTTTAGTAGAGATGGGGTACTGCTCTTGCTCAGGTGGTCTCAAACTCCTGAATTTATGGGATCCTTCTGCCTCTGCCTCCCCAAGTGCTAGAATTATAGATGTGAGCCACGATACTGGGCCTCCTGAAACCTTAGTAGGATCACTTTGAGTTTCAGAAGTTTGTTGTTATTGATTCTTTGGTATTTTCTTCATAGACGAGCATGTTACCTACAAGAGTTATTTTCTTTAAGGTTTAAGAGTATGTCAATACAGTGGGATGTATTGATTTAACAGATAACCAGCCATTTTCAGTCAGCATGATCCCCCATTGGCAAAGGAAAATTCTCTCAAATGCTGAGAAAAGGAAGGAGAAATTCTCTAATCTGTCTCCTCCTCTCACTCCCCTGTCTCCTCCACACTCTCATCTGAAGTGGCATGATACCTTGAGGAAATCCTCATAGAGGAATGTGGAAAATCAAAGGTAATATTAAACATTGCACCACAGAGGTGCCTGATTTTGCTCACTGGTAAGGAAAAAAATGTGCACAAAAATGGTAACTTCCCCATTTACATCCTTTGCTATTTTTGGCATAGTATGCATTAAATGATGCAAATGAACTAATCTTTCGAGTCACAATATTTCCCATTTAACTATATTGTCTGGGTAAAGAACCAACTGGAATTAGGTCCACAACATTTATAAATAACTATCTGTGTGTAAACTCTGCCAGAAAATGATGCTATTGCAAATTCAGAAGAAGGGAAGTGTTATCCAACAAATTTATGACACTTCTTTCTTAAATGTAGAGGAGCTTATATCCTAGACACACACCACAAGAACTGGGATAATAGCGGCAACAATGATACTATTTTAAAACATCAAAAAATGACTCTTCTTCTTGTTAACAAAACATGGAAGAGTACACAGCTAATCCATCCCATTGAGTGGTGTCATGATAATCTTACAAATGTTTGCTATAAATGGGAGAGGTAATAAATTTGAGGGGAGAAGAAAAAGTCACAATGAATTATTTACATCACATTTGACTGGTAGGGCACATTTAGTCCCTAGTGTATATGAGATTTTTTTTTATTATTATTAAATCATTAATGCAATTATGGGGTACAGATGTTACAGTGTTTAATTCTCAGGTAGACCATAACAATAGCGATATGTGTAGAGTGCTTATTATCCTCTAAGCTCTTTTCATGTGTAAACACTCCTGAGAAAGGCATTCTTACTTGCTCCATTTACAATGAATGAATCTGAGGCCCAGGGCTACCTGGTCTGTAAAGGCAGAGCCAGATCTTGGCTTATGCTGTCTCCCTGCAACCTTCTGCCTCCCAATATTCCCAAATGCAATCTCTGTGTGATAGTTTTCATTTAGTGAACATTTATTTGGGACTTGATATGTACAAGTTTGTATGGAAAACCTTTTTGTGTGTGGTGGTGGGGATGAGTATGAATACAACAACAGACCAGGTATAGTATAGATCCTTCTTTTCAGAAGCTTGTATTTTGGAGGTGGTTATAGCTTGGTGGTAAAGGACACAAGTTACAGCTTTAAAAGGAGGAAGAGTGACTGGAGCACCATTCTGTAACAACAGTCCGATTGTGAAGCAAGCTCAGAAACAAAAAGATATAAACTGGATTCCAGACATGGTAGTTTCCACAGGTCTTAAAAGACCCTGCCCCAGGGCAGGACCCTGACAGGGTAGGCTATATCTAGGTGTGGAGTAGGCTATAACATCTAAATTTGTGTAAGTGCACTCATGAGGTTCACATGACCCAACCACTTAATGACACATTTCTCAGAATGTATCCCCATTATTAAGCGATGCATGACTGTATGTCACAATATCACAGTGTATATGAGGACCCTTTGAATCTTCCTCTCATTTTTTCTGAGAAACTGAAACTCCTCTAAAAAATAAAGTCGTGAACTGATGACTCCATACTGAACCTCAGAGCCAAAGCATTCTCTACTAGACATGCTCTTCTTTGACAATGTGAATGTTACTCTCTTTGCATGATTATTACTATTGTTACTTAATAAAAAATTATAAAGTCGTGAATTATAAAAGAGAAAGGGAGCAAGAAAGAGCACAGTTGACCTCAGCATTTCCCAGTCCCCCATGCAGTACCACCTCCACATACCCCTTCCCATCTAGTCTGTGTTCCCAGGCTTCCTAATAGCACACAGAGCAGGTAATGTGGTGGCCTTACCTACAAATTCTGAGAAGAAACTCTGATAGGTAGGAAGAGCATCAGGAAATATGGAGTCAAATAAATATCAGCACAGAGGGGTCCAATTGAAGATGAAAACAACATGGCAACCATACAGAAAAAGAAAGACTTCAACCTAGATGAAAACGAAGGAAGCAGACACCAAGAATCTCCATTAATTTTTTGTACCACAGCTTTAAAGTACACTTGTATTTTATGCAAGAATATATCAAAGATGAGATGGTAAAAGAAGAGAATGAGATGTAAAAGGGTATTATAAAAATCAGGGAAACATACTGAAATTCAAAAAAAGTACCCTCTCCCCCTTTTAGACCTGACAGAAAAATTAAAAATAACAAGAAAAAATAAACAGAAAAATAGATTTGCCAGAATCACTGCAAATGCCAAGTAAAAAATACAAATACAAACTATTTGCTGAAGTAAAAATAGATAAAGAGAGAGAATAATAACCCAGTTTATGAATATTTATTTCTGCAAAAGAGAACCCATCAAAGGAAAGCGAAAAATAACCTATCGTAGAGGAAAATTTTCTCCCAAATTAAGGAAAAATGGAATGAACAGAGTGAAGAAACATATCATGTACTATAAAATACTGATGTAAAACGATTACTAGTAAGTTATTTCATGGTAAAGTGACTGAATTTCAAGATAAATGAAAAATAAGTCTAAAGGTCAAGTCCCTTTGGGGAGAATCAGAGTGGCCTCAGATTTTCCCCATCGAAATGCAAAAGGTAAAGAAATAATATCTGCACAATTCACGGGGAAGTCAAATGTGACTCAAAATAGTAGACCTAGACAAGCTATTGCTCAACTATAAAGTACACAATAGAAAAATTCCACAAGTTTGAATTTAGGTAATAGAACACTCAGGAGGCTTTTCAAGGAGGAAGAGGAACTACTTGATACCAAATCTAACCAATCAAGACGCTGTAGTAAAAAGTGAAATTGTGGTAAATTGATAAGCATAAAACTCACCTAAAATTAGAGTGACTGCCCCCAAACGTGTCATATTATTCTGTTTTGCACATGGCACTTACTATCCTACTCTCTGAAATTATTGTATCTGTGAGGGCAGAGATTCTGCCTTGGCAGTCAGTGTGTGCTCAACATCTGGAACATTACCTGGTAGACTAGAATCCTCATAAATATGTATATACGACAGAATGACAAACTCTATCATATTTACATTTAACAACTTAAACGTAATTTTAAAATTATAAAACTATAATGTAATATAAAATTACATATTATATATACATGGTAACTTAAAATTATAATGTAAAGGTATTGACATACATGAGTGACTGTCCTAGACATTTATGCCTATAATGTTAAAATTCATAGACTAGGTGGCTTACACACAATAGAATATTTTACTCACATTTCTGGAGGCTGGAAGTCCAAGATGGGTGCCACTGTGGTCAGGTTCTGGTGAGGGCCCTTTCCTAGCAAACTTCCAATTTCTTGTATTCTCACATGGCAGAAAAAAGCTAGAGACTCCTTGGTATGTTTTTTTTTATGAGAACACTAATCCCATTCATGAGAGGTCAACCCTGGTGACTTAATTACCTCCCAATCTCCCACCTCTTTATGCCATCACATTGAGGGTTAGGATTTCAACATATAAATTTGGGGGAGACATAAATACTTAGTTCACAGTGAGGACACTATAAAATCATATGTGACTCAGCATCTTTACCATATTATTTATATCAGTGACTTCTCACCACTCTGGTTAATGTGCTATTAATACAAGTACTCACAGCCTACCCAATGGCTGATGGCTTCTCTTTGCTGGACCAAACAGTGGAGTTATACACTGAGAATTAAGTACTCTCTTCTGGTTCTGCAAAACACTTGTGTGCCACACCTGATCATGCTGCTTTGCTTGACATCTTTCTTTAGTAAATCTCTGTTCTGTGATCGTCCCACTTCAACCCACCGGAATCTTTGAATACATCCTGTCTAGTACTTGGCCCCTCATATTGTCTCATTAATTAAATGTTACATATCCTGTAGTTGAAATCGATATATAAAGCTGAAGCAGGGAGGAAGGCAGTTAGAAAGCGGAGCATAAATGCACTTATGATTACAAATTCATATTGGGAAGATTTGTTCATTGCTGATGAGATTGCCACTGGTAGGATAATATATAACTTGTAGGATAACATACCGAATGTTAGTCTTAAGACTGCTGAGTGAGTAAAATCTTCTAAAATGACCAGTGTGCAGAAGTAGGCAGGTTTTTAGTCATTTTTTTCCAGGTTTCTATAACATCTCAACTTCTTTCTCTATATAGTTCATTAAGTGCCTGTTAATCATAATCCATCAACTTAAACATTAGTGATATGCTCCCCTCTTCAAGAACCCTGGTGACTAGGGGAAGAAGTACATTTTAATTTTAGGAACTACTAGCAATAGGACTTTGAGGAATAGAAGTCCTAAAAGAGGCAAAAATGGAAGAGAACATAATTCCATCAGAGAGCACTACTTGATTCAAAGTTTAGAATCACATATTTTAAAAGCAACTTTGCCCTGTTTATGAAGTGCCTGTTAATGGTTGTATTCAAGCTGCTAAATAATGAACATGGGTATAAAAATGACCAGTCTACTAGCCTGGGTTGCTGTCCTGTGAAGTTTTCAGTTTTGAAGGAAAGCCAGCCTCTTTTTTTTTTGAGACAGAGTTTCACTTTGTCACCCCCAGTAGAGTGCTGTGGCAGCACAGCTCACAGCAACCTCAAATTCTTGGGTTTAAGAGATTCTCTTGCCTCAGCCTCCCAAATAGTTATGACTACAGGCACCTATCACAACACTGGGCTATTTTTTTGTTGTTATAGTTGTCATTGTTGTTTGGCAGACCCTGGGCTGGATTCGAACCTGCCAGCTCTGGTGTATGTGGCCAATGCCCTAGCCACTGAGCTATAGGTGCCAAGCCGAAAGCTAGCCTCTTAAATAAAGAATTACAACACAATAGGATAATGCTGATAATTACAGTTAAAATTTCTAGAGAAAATAACGACTGTGACTTGGAGGCTTGGTAGTTATACGTAAGTGGAGATTTGACTGTAGAACATTCAGAAATTAGAGTATGACCAGATCTTGGAAGGCCTTGCATGCCGGGCTGAGGAATGTGGACTTGATCTTCCAGCAGTGGGTCATAGGGAGCCATTGAAGGTTTATAAGATTGCAGAGTTGGAGAATTAGAGCTGAGCGGCTTGGCGCCTGAGGCTCAAGAGGCTAAGGCACCAGCCACATACACCTAAGCTGGCGGGTTCAAGTCCAGCCCGGGTCCACCAAACAACAATGATGGCTGCAACCAAAAAATAGCTGGGCGTTGTGGCAGGCGCCTGTAGTCCCAGCTACTTGAGAGGTGGAGGCAGGAGACTCGCTTGAGCCCAGGAGTTGGAGGTTGCTGTGAGCTGTGATGCCATGGCACTTCGCCCAGGGCGATAGCTTGAGGCTCTGTCTCAAAAAAAAAAAAAAAAATTAGAGCTGAGCTTTAGAAAGTTAACTTGTGGAGGTCATATAAAATAAATTGGAGTAGAAAGCACTCAGAGATAGAGGGTTTCAGCCTGCACAGGCATTGTTGATTATAGCATGTTACTTTTTTTTTTTTTTTAACAGAGTCTTACTGTGTCACCCAGGTTGGGGTGGAGTGGTGCAGTCATAGCTCACTGCAGCCTAAAAATCCTAGACTGAACTGATCTTTCCTCCTCCAATCTCAGCCTTCCAGAGTGCAGAGATGACAGGCATAAGCCACTGTGCCCGGCCGGCATGTTACCTTTCAGAAACCACAGTGAAATATTACAAATGGCGAGTGATGTCCTCTTACAGTTTAAGAGTGTGTGAGTAATAATCTCACTGAAACAGTCATCTTTTACAGTGGGAAACCTGAAGATTGATACAATGTAGTTGAACCAGAAACAGGTAAATGAAAAGAAGTAAATAGTAAGTAAAAGGGCTGAGCTCTTAAAGGAAGGAATAGTGGGAATTCAATGGCTCACTGGAGAGGAAAAGAAGTAATTTTGCTAAGTTAGGACACTGAGCAGAATGGTAAAACCTCAGCATGATTGTACAGTCTATCCTAGTGCAGAGTGAAGCTCCTTCAGAATGCCCTTCTTTATAGTGCCTTCAATTATTTGTAAGACTTGTTTTACTCATACCTGGCCAGCCTTCTACTAAGGCAGTGTATTCATCTTTGAGAGCAACGATGTGTATAATACTACCATGTGTTAGCAGGTATTTTGTGAAAGTTCCTGTTTTAGTAAGAATATTCTAAGCTTTATGGAATTTGGCTTCTTTACCATGTGCTCATAGAGGGGAAATTTAGCCAGATAACCAATAAAAATTTTATAGTACAGAATAATGATAATACTTGGTCTTCAGTTGCTTTTATATTAATGATGTTTATTTATGGAGGTTATTAATTCAAAGCCATCATTGATGTTGAGGAATATGAGGGTAGAGTGTAAATTATGGAGGGGAAAGGATTCTCTTCTATAGGAAGATCACAGATAGTTTTAATCTGCCACTGAATAATTTATACTGTGCCTATTTACGTCACAACACAGGGGATCCTGTGTCAGTTTGGTTCCTAAATTTACCACTTGCTATCTGTGGGACACTATAAATTATTCCTTCTGTTCAATGACAGGAGATTATGTACCCAACAAGTGATGGTTTTTGTAATATTATTTATGTTAGAAACAATGTCAGCAGCAATGCTTTCTAAATGTCCTGTTTCTTATCCCTAAGAACAGGTGCAAAGACTCCTCAAAGTCTCATGTACTCAAAAACCTGTAATTTTTGTTTGTTTGTTTGTTTGGCTGCTTTTAGAGACAGTCTCATTTCATCACCCTCGGTAGAGTGCCATGGCGTCACAGCTCCCAGCAACCTCCAGCTCTTGGGCTTAACCAATTCTCTTGCCTCAGCCTCCTGAGTAGCTGGGACTATGGGTGAATGCCACAATGCCCGGCTATTTTTTTGTTGTTGTTGTTGCAGTTTGGCCAGAACTGGGTTTGAACTCATCACCCAGTGTATAGGGCATGTACAGGGCCGGCGCCCTACTCACTGAGCCACAGGCACTGCCCCCAAACCTGTAATATTTTAAAATGGCTATAAATTGTTTGATTTACAAAAGCAAAATTTTATTAAAAGTCAAACACATAAGATGATCGTGCAGTCCCTGTTATTCAAGGTTTTATTTCCCATGGTTTCAGTTACACATAGTCAACCAAGGCCAAGAAATATTAACTGCAATATTCCAGAAATAAACAATCTGTAAGTTGTAAATTGTTCACCCATCATGTCCATTATTATGAAATCTTGGTCTGCTCTGCTTCATCCTGCTAGGGCATCATCTCCACACTATAGTGACTTAGTAGCAGTCTCAGTTATCGGGTCACCTTGTCACGGTATCACAGCCTTTATATTCAAGTCACCCATAGTTTAGTCCATAATATCCCCAAAACATAAGAGGAGTGATGCTGGCTTAGTGTTATAGTTATTCTATTTTATTATTATCCATTATTGTTAATCTCTCAGTGTGCCTGATTTACAAATTAAACTTTATCGAGGCTGCATTTATACAAAATGCACAATACTGTGTATATAAGGTTTGGTACTCTCCACAGTTTCAGGCATCCACTGGGAGTTTTGAATGTATCCCTCAAGGATAAGGGGGAGACTGCAGGACATAACAAGCATTAGAAGTGGCTCTTTAACAACTGCAATATTCAAATTTTTATTTATCTGCAAACTTTTTTGAAATAAGACCTACCCAGAACTCTAATGCCATCCCAAGCCCCGACTATCCTGCATCATCCTATGTGCACTTCTGAGTGGCTCTCGAGTCACCTTGAGAAACCGCCAAACTAGATGGCATATGATGTGTGAAACCCACTGCTCTGGTCCCACATACTCATTTTACAAATGAGGAAACTGAAGGAGCGACTGCACCATGAGCACAATTCTATGGGAAGAACACTGAACTGGAGGTGAAAACGCTTGGGTCAGAGACTTAGATTTGCCACGTAGGCAGTGAGACTTTGAACAGGTCAATTAACTGTTGGCTTTAGGGCCTCTTTTTTCTAATTCATAAAGTTAGAATTTTCACTCCCTGACGTCCATTCCTGCTGTAAAATTATTTAATGTGAATAGGGACACAGTTATCCATGACGTCTATTTCAGTACCCTTTCCATTGCAATTTAGAATGCCCAGAGAGTGGATCCCCCGGGGAACTCCATAATAACATTTCTCCACGCTCAGAGTAAGGTATGCATACTTTTGTGATCTGTGGCACAGCTCTAAGTAAAGGTGGAGATGCTGCCAGGTTTTCAACAATCATGCAGTGTCTGTATTTGACACAAACATTGATATCTAGGGAAATCTGCCAATTGTTGAATCATATAATTCCTGGAACACCATTTCTTGTCCCCAGCTTTACATAACCACACCTTGATTAACACAAATTGATAAAATACCATGTCGTGTATTTAAAGTATGTTGACAAAGTTGGAAAGGCACCTCACAAATAAAAAATATACATTCACCTCCATGAAAAAGAGGGAACTTTCACCGTGATTTTATCTTGAGACCCTATATTTGAGAATTACCCCAGTTGGACATTTCCATTGAGGCAGAATTCTTACAAATAACTTTCCTTCTGATTCTTATGCCTTGTTCTTCTCCACGGAGTATTCCTCCCATAGTTCAGATCTACCCACCACCCCATTCACTTCTCCAGGCAAAATAGATAAGCATTCCAGTTAGAAACACATTATGAACACTTCCCAAACAAGTATTAAATGTCAAAAAGCTGGGCTGAGATCAGGCCAGATCCCTGCTCCGCACCTTCCCATAGTTGCCACACACTGTCTGTTGCCAGACCAGTTTCTTTTCTGCTCTCTGCACTCCCAACATCACAACCACACTGGATCTCGTCCTTCCCAAACTCAGTATTTTTATACCATAGTTCCTTGGTTCTGTGTTTTCACATTCTGAAATTTCCCATTTCCTCTGTCTTTCTCCTCAAAGCTTCATACATTCAAATTTAAGTATAGCAAGTCCTCCAATAATGTTGTTTCTTTCAACATTGATGAGAAAAATAAATCAATTCCTGGCCAGGCCACTGTCTATGTGAAATTTGCTGGTTCTCTCCACGTCTTTGTGGGTTTTCTCTGAATAATCCAGTTTCCTCTCACATTCTAAGATGTGTATGTTAAGTGAATCGGCGTGTCTACACTGTCCCAGTCTGAGTGTGTGTGTTACTGGGCCTTGTCATCGCCTGCCATCCTGCCCAGAATGGGTTCCCACCTGGTGCCCTGGGCTGCCAGCCTGGGGAGGCTTCACCCATCCGCAACCCTGAACTACAATAAGCAATTTGGAAAATGGATGAATGAATGAATGCAAATGATTGTCCGTTCAAAATTTATCAGGTAGATGATAACCATACAAGGGCATGACAGCAATGATGTGATAACAAAGGGCTTCCTGAACCCCCAAATCAGTGATTGTTTTTGAACTGAGAAGAGAGAATCCTTACAATCTGTGCTTTGCAAATTCCACTACTATTACCACCATCTTCACCCACTGATTCACCAAAAATTGGGTAAATAATTGTCTTATGTGTTTTTATCAGTCTTTCTGAAATGTATGCATCCCTCGCATTTATTTTAGTGTTTAATATTCAAAGTGTTTGGGGTCTTTCTTTTATACAGTGTTTTGCTGACCAGAAATATGCTGAGGAACTTAATCTTTTATATCAATTAGCCTGTGGTAAAGTTAATTACTTTAAATGTCATTCACTTGATGTTGCAGTTTCTGAGAACCTACGGATGATGCTAAGGGAAGGCTTATTGTACCATTTGAAATCAAATTAGGTTCTACTTCATTCATGAGACCAGTAAAAGGTAATCTTTCTTTTTGTATCACTTTATCTTGGCTACCACTAAGACAGGTATTATTTGCTATTGTATGCATAAAATCTAAATATGTATGTACATCCAATAAAATTTTAGGGTAGACAATTAGTAAGCCAAAAAAAAAAAAAGTATTATAAGCTATGCCCTGTGGACAGAGTTCAGGATGTAGAAAATAATGTTTGTTTGTTTGTTTTCTGGAACTTATATTCTCAACTGTTATAGTAAACTGTGTTGATTGAAATGTTGTCATATTACTTCTACGACAAACTATGGACAGTAGAAAAAGGATTGGCTTTGACACTGTGTATGGGCTTTGTAACTGTCTGCATGCTAGCTCTGGAAATCACTGGTTTTTGTGTTTAGTCTGTTTGTGGATCTGCTGTGTCTGGTATCGTGGGGTGTAGTGGTTGGTGATGATAGCGTTAGGTTTTGCTTGTACTGTCATTCATTCTGGGTAGAGAAATTCCTGGGATAGGAAATAGGACTGACTTTTTTTTTTTTTCCCACAAAGGAAGTAGAGCTTTCCTTCCCTCTTTGACGCTGTAAATTACTTGATTAAAAAATGTCAGTTAAGAGAAAACTAAAGCACTTATAATCTCACCGGGAAACCCTCCCTGACCTTGTGACGGTATGGGAGGAGCAAAGCATGGATTTTCATTCTGGCAGTGGCTGCCTTAGAAAGGTGGGCAGATGTTAGAGCAGCCAGATCCAGGGCATCAGGTATGGGTCCTCCAACATGATAGTGGTGCGCTTGTCCTTGTAAATGCCACTATGGTTCCACATATAAGTAGTAGAAAACTGAACACAGAGGTTTCCAATATTAAAGAATATTTACTGGCCTGGGTAACTGAAAAGCCCAGCAGTTGAATGCTTTCAGTAGTGTCTTAGTCAAAACTTCAGCTTTATTTCTTGGCAATTCTCTGGCCTCTGCGTTTCTCCATTCAGCATCATGCTGTGGCTCACCTGTAGTCACCTGTAGTCACTTGTAGTCACCAGGCTTTCTTGCCTCTTTCATATTCCAGAAGGATGGTCATTCCCTTATCTTCAGTGAACCAAGGTCCTAGCTATCTGATTTAATTGCCTGTGAGATAATACTTATACCTTAGTTGCATTAGACTTCATTCAATTAAGCAAATTCCTCTGTCAGGTGGATGAGATCATTCTTAATGATTTAGTTTATATAACTTAAACCAATCCAAGCCCAACCCAGAGCCAGGAGCAGAATTAAATTCCCTAAAAAACACCTGGATGCTAAAGAAGGAAGGGAAAGAAATAGGTGAGATGTGGATTAAAAACCACAGGAACCACTACAGTGAGAGTTTGGGGAGTTCTAACAACCAGGCCACAGCCCAGGAAACTTTTGACACAATAAGGGCTGCCCCCCATCCACAACTTGAGTGGGAATATTAGTGGTCCTCACTAGGAAAACAGATTTACCTGGAAAGTGGTAGTTGCATGAAAGTCCTCTCCTTGAGAGGCAAGTCATGATGGCAAGTTGTGGAGACCAAGTAAAAGGACCTGAAGAGTTCACTGCAGAGCCCACATTACACACACTGTGGGAAATTTCAGAAATACCATGGCACTTTGAGAGGAGTTCATCTCCATCAGACAGAAAGTTAAAGGCTTATATTATTATAATGTGTGTATAGAAAAGAAGAGTGACTTTGTGTTGTAATCACTTGATGACAACTGTGTAAAGGGCTTCTGAAAAGCAAAAGTACAGCTTATATATCCATAGCATGTATATCTACCTATCTAGTGCATATACACACACACATATGCTATCTTCCCACTTACCTAACTTGTATATATGGGTGTGTACATATATGTGTATGTGCACATAAATATTGGTCTGTGAATGTGTGCATAAGAGAAAGTGATTGATACCAGGAACAGAGCAGAGAGCTAATCTATGATAAATAAAACTTTTGGAAAACAAAATAAACAATGAAATAGAAGCAAAAGTTTCAGAACTGAAGAGCAATACATTTTTATTAAAATATATAAATATATTTTTATTATATATACATAATTTCTATTACAAAAATATGTATTATATATTATGTAAATTATATAAAATTACATAATATATTATATACTATGTTTAAGTATTTATAATTTATATTATATAAATTATATAAACAATATATTATATATTATTATATCAATATATGTCAATTATATACAAATTAATATATTTACTATGAGTCAACAAGAAGAAACAAATACTAGACTATGTCAAGGTGAACTCTTTCAAGGAAGCATCCTTTGTGGATGAAGAGGGAACACAAAACTCTGAATTTAAGATCATTTCAGCTGAACTAGATATTAATAAATACCAATAATAGAGAAATGGTGATATGAACAATAACTGTCAAATGCTGTAATGTTTAGAGGTGTGTTATAAATATCACACACAATAACATGTTCCATCCAAGAACAAATAAATACAAAGCATACAGTTATGGAAGGATTATGAGAAATTATAAAAAGATGATACATGCCTCCCCTTATATCTGAATGATTAGTAGACATATGTGCCTATTAGACTTAGAGAGTATAATTGTAATAATATTTTGGAAAACACTTTTAAAACAATTGTAGTTTCCTCAAGTCACAGTAGGGAAAGGAAAATAAAATGTAGTTATTCATCCCGAAATTATACCAAAATTACAAACCAAATGAAGAACAGTAATAGACATTTGACAGCAAGTATAAATTATTCTAAACTATTATATTAAGACTGTATGTTTGCACTGTATGAGATACACTTAAAATAATATGTAGAAAATTTTAAAAATTACTTACATAAAATATACAAACTGATCATTAAGGGCAAAAATATAAGAAGATATTTAAGAACAAGCTTTTCATAGGAACAGAAATGCAGGAATGAGGGGGGCAAGATGGCTGACCAGAAACAGCTGGCACATGCTGCTCTCATGGAGAAGATCAAAAGTGACAAATAGATGGATCATTTAAGGGAGAGCACTGGGTTTCAACAAAGAAGCAACGGGAGGTACTGAAAGCAAAGAAGAGGAAAGTAAGAGACTCATCCCATCAGTCCAATCAGTGGTAGCTGGGAGGGGAATTAGTACATGGAGAAGGAATTGATAAAAGACCCCCAGGGATCCACACTTCCCCAGGGACTTTGCAATGTGCACTAAACAGGGCTCGTCCATCCCTGCAGGCCTCTGGACTAATACACAGAGCTTCCTGCACTGCACCAGAGAGGGGGCGCAGCAGGGTCCCTTAGACTTGAGCACTGCAACTGGAGCCATTTGGGAGCCCAGCTCCAGAGCACTGTGCCTGAGGGTCAGAGCTACCACTGCTTCCAAGCCAAAGAAGGAGCAGGGAGGCCAGGCACTCTCACATACCCCAAAGACAGAGTGCCACATGCTATTGCTGCCACTTGGGGGGGGACCCAGGTTAAAGCAAACCCCAAAGCCACCCACCCCACTGCTACTACAGAGAGGGCCTTGCTCTACCTCTGTATGAGCTTTCAGCAATGGCCTGGGGACCAGCCTGGTCTTCCACATGAACATCTGCAGCATCTGCTTGTCCAGCATTCCAGGCTCACCGTGCATCTGCCCCTCTCCTGCCTGAGCACTAGTCCAGACCAGGACTCAAGGCACACTATCCAGGAGCCTGAGTATGGGGGTTACCTGACCTAGTCCACCAACACTAACACTTGAACATTCTCCCAGGGGTCTAAGTTTCAACTGACACAAATTGCCAGCAACACACAGTGAGTACCTACTGGCATAAACTGGAAGGCAGTGTACCTCTTGCTCTCTACAATGAGTGACAGAGTTCACATCAGAGGGGAACAGATGAACCACAAAAAGCTGTCTGTTTTAAGCTGATGAAATGGAGTCCAGATGAGAAGGAAATAGCATAAGAATCCTGGCAAATGAAAAAATAGGCTCTTTTGACACCTGCAAAGAATCACACTAGCTCCCTAGCAATGGACTCCAACCAAAAAGAAATTTTTGCAATGTCATATATAGAATTCAAAATGTGGAACTCAAGTAACCTCACTAGGATCCATGAGAAAAGTTGAAAATGAACACAAAGAAACCAAAAATCTAATTCAAGAATGAATGAAAATCTCTCTAAAGAGAGAGATAGCTTACTAAGAGACCTCCTGGAAATGAGTCATTGAAGAAAATTCAAAATACAGTGGAAAGTTTTAAGAAGACCAGACCAAGCAGAAGAAAGAATTGCAGAGCTTGAGGACAAGGCTTTCTAATTAACCTAGTCAGTGAAAAATAAATGAAAAGAATCAAAAGAAATAAAGAAAGTTCCTGAGAAATGTGGGATTATGTGAAATGCTCAAACATAAGAATCATAAACCTCCCTAAGGGAGAAGAAGAAAAAGCAAGAACTGGGGGTTTTGAGTGAGCAATGGAGGGGATCTTCCCCAGGTTTGTAGATAGAGGTTTACACATCCAGATACAAGGTCAGTGATCACCTGGAAGATTTATTGTAAATAAGACATCACCAACGCTGATTCATCAGTCTGGTCAAAGTCAAAGTGAAAGAGAAGATCCTCCAAGCTGCGAGACAAAAGCATCAAGTCAATTACATTGGAAAACCCATCGTAATAACATCAGACTTCTCAGCAGAAACCTTCTAAGTCAGAAAAGATGAGCATCCTATATTTTAGTCTTCTTAAACAGTCTTCTTGACTGTTGGGTAAGAATTTTATAGCCTGTAAACTAAAAAAGGAGGAGAAACAAGCGATCACTGAGGAAATTTGTTACCACTAGATCTGCCCTATAGGAAATGCTCAGAGTTACTCTACATGCTGTAAAACAATGGCCGAGATTCACCAGTGTAAAAACACCAGAAAGTAAAAACTCACAGCTCCAATAAAATAGTAACACAGGAAAGAACACAAAGCAAACAGCTAACAATCAACATGATGACTGGATAGCACCTCACTTACTGATATGAGTATTAACATTAAATATGAATGGTCTAAATGCCCCATTTAAAACAAAGTTTAATGGAGTAATTGTTTTATCTGCAGTAAACCCATTAAACTTGTAACAAATCACATAACCTCAAGGTAAAGAGGATAAAAAATATATATACAATGCAGATGGAAACCAAAAGTGAGCAGGAGTAGTCATTTTTTTTTTTTCCAGTTTTTGGCCAGGGCCAGGCTTGAACCCACCACCTCCAGTATATGGGGCCAGTGCCCTACTCCTTTGAGCCACAGGCACTGCCTGGAGTAGCCATTCTTATATCAGATAAAATATACTTTAAATTAACAATGAAAAAGCAACAAAAATGTTCATTTACAGAATGATAAAGGGATCAATTCAACAAAAAGATACAACAATCCTTAATATATGTGCATGCAACACCATAGCTCCCAGAATCATAAAACAAGTACTGTTAGACCTAAGAAATCGAATAAAAGGCAACATAATAATAGTGAGGGACAGAACTAAATAGATCATCAAGGCAGATGACGAACAAAGAAAAGCCCAGCCAGAACAATCAGGCACGAAAGGTATCTATCAGAAAAGAGGAGGTCAAACTATTGCTGTTTGCCAATGATATGATCTTATATCAAGAAAACCCTAACAACCACTCCAAAAGACTCCTGGAATGGATAGATAAGTTCATTAAAGTATCAGGTTACAAAATTAATGCACACAAATCAGTAGCATTCCATACCTTAATACCAGTCAAGCAAAGAATCAAATAAAAAACTCAATACCATTTACAATAGCTGCAATGAAATAAAATAAAATACCTAGGAATATACTTAACCAAGGAGGTGATACAGTCCCTACAATGAGACCGAGGAAACACTGATGAAAGAAATCACCGATGACAGAAAGAAATGGAAATACATCCCATGTGCATGGAAAAGAAGAACCAATACTGTTAAAATGTCCATACTGCCCATAGTGATTTACAGATCAATATAATTTGCATGACAATACCAATGTCGTTTTTTTTTCATGGAATTAGAAAAAAAAGCCTAAATTACGTATGGAATCAAAAGAGAGCCCACGTAGTCAATGTAGTCCTGAGCAAAAAAAACAAATGTAGAGGTTCCACATTACCTTACAACAAATTACATACAAGTCTATTGTAAACAAACAGCTTAGTACTGATTTAAAAGTAGACACATAGATCAATGCAACAGGATAAAGAACACAGAAATAAAAGCATACATATACAACCAACTGATGGCAGGCAAAAACATATAGTGGGGAAAGGACACCCTAATCAATAATGATGCTGGGAAAATTGGAGAGCCACAGGCAGAAGAATGAAACTGGCTCCCTAACTCTCACCACACATATAGATTAACTCTAGATGGAGTAAAGACTTAATGTAAGCTCTGACACCATAAAAATTCTAGAGGAAAATGTAGGAAAACGCTTCTGGACATTGGCCTAGCCTAGGAATTTATGGACAGCAAAAGAAATAATCAGCAGACTACATATAAAACATATGGAATGGGGGAAAATATTTGCAAACTATATAACTGACAAAAAGCTAATATCAGAAATCTACCAGGAACTCAGACAAATCATCAGGGAAAAAACAGGTAACTCCATTAAACCGTGAGCAAATGATACGAACAAATAATTTTCAAAATAAGATATAAAAATGGTCAACAAACATGATAATAAAAAAATGCTCAATATCACTAATCATAAAGGAAATGCAAATTGAAACCATAATGTGATATTACCTTTCCCCTGTCAGAATGTCCACTACTAAAAAGTAAAAAGAAAAAAAAAATCAGTATGGGTGTAGATGTGAAAAAAAGGAGAAACACTTACACAGTATTGGAGGTAACGTGAATTAGTACAACCTTTATGGAAAACAATATGGAGGTTTCTCATGTAACTAAAAGTCGATCTACCATTTGATCAAGCAATCTCACTACTGGGCATCTGCCAAAAGGAAAACAAATTATTTTATAGAAAAAGACATCTGCACCTATGTGTTTATAACAGCACAATTCACAATTGCAAGGTATATATATATATATATATATATATCTCACATTTTCTTTATCTGCTCATCAATTTTGGGGCACTAAGGTTAGTTCCATATACACATACATATATATGTATACATATATAGAATATAAATTACATGCATATTAAAAATGTGGTATATACAACGGACATTTTACTCAGCAATTAAAAGAATGATACATCTTTTGCAGCAACTTGGATGGAACTTGGGACCATTATTCTAAATGAAGTAACTCAGAAACAAAAAACCAAATACACATTTTCTCACTTTAAGTGAGAGCTAAGTAATGGGTATGCATGGTCATACCATGAGTGAATTAATGCACGTTGAAGACACGGGGGATGCAAGATGAGGTGCAGCATCAAAAATAGGGTACAAAGTACACTATTCAGGTGAAGGATATATTAGAAGCTTAGACTTCTCCACTGTGTAATTCATCGTGTAACAAAAAAAAAAAAACCCATTGGTACATTCTAAAGCTATTTAAATAAAACATGAAAAAGAAAGACAAGGAAATGCAAATTATCAATTAACACAAAATGATGCTCATCCTCTAGCAATTTTAGAAATGCAAATATAAGCTATAATGAGGCATAACTTCTCACATATCAGGATTAGTTAAAAATGTTAAAGACTGATGGCATCTGGTGTTGACAAGAATGTAACAAAACGGGCTCTGTTATTTGCTCGTGGAAATGGAAATCATTTTTAAAGTGCATATACTATTTTATTCAGTAAATCTTACTCTTGAGGACCAATTTTATATAAGTGAAAGTATTAAATAAAAAGAAATGATCTACACATGCACCCCAATATACATACAGAAATATCTATGGTAGCATTGTTTGCAGGAGCAGATACCTGAGTATTCATTAATAACAGAAGGGTTGGATACACTCAGTATAGAAAATTATACATGTGGAATGTTATGAAAAAAATTTTCTAGATGTGTTTGACCTAGAATGATAGTTATATAAAGTGAAAATAACTCAAAACAAGTTAAAGAGTAATATAGACACAACGATCCTATTCTTTAATGAAACAGAAAAGGGAAATACCCACCCTACCCTATATATATGTGTGTGTGTGTGTGTTTTGTATGCCTGTGGGCCTAACACACATGTGCATGAATTTCTTTGAGCAAAAAAAGGATATTGTATTGTGTGTGTGTATGGGTAAAAAGTAGGGATGGGCTTTACTTTTTTGCATCCTGGGTTATTGTGGCAAGAAAAACCACAGACCTTGAAAGTTGAGGAGCAGAAGGGCCCTGGCCAATATTTGCACTGCCAATTCCTAACTGGCCTAAGTGGAACTGGCCATTGTAAAAAATACAGAAAACGTGTGTTAGAGCAGGACATCAGTTAAAATAAATAGGTACATAGCTTGAGGTTTTTATTTTAATATATATATAATTTCTAGATTCAATCTTTAAGCCCTTGAACAGTAACCAGAGTGTCACTTTCTTTTCCATGCAGAAGGCTCTGGATTTACCCCGGTATTTTATTTATCTCACTCATACCTATTTTAACAATTTTAAGTTTCTTCAATACAATTTTATTTTCCTAAAGGTAACTGATTTTTCATTAACAAACCTTGTATGTAAGAGTGGTTTATAACAAATAAAACTGAGCTAAAAAGAGAGTTGCCATATGCCCTCTGTCCTCACAGACCTACTCCTCTGCTATCAACAGCCCTTACCTCAGTGGTACATTTGCTATAACTGATGCATCTACATGTCATTATCATCCAGTGTCCATACTCTGCTTTAAGGTTCACTCTTGATGTTGTACATTCTATGGGTTTTGACAAACGTTACACCCCAAATTATAGTACAGAGTAGTTTCACTTTCCTAAACACCCTTTTTGTTTTTCCTATTCCCTTCCTAACCCTTAACCTCTAACTACCATAATCTTTTTACTATCTGCATAGTTTTGCTGTTTCTGGAACGTCATAAACTTGGAATCAAACAGTACATAGTCTTTTCAGATTGGCCTTGTTCATTAAGTAATTGGCAGTTAGTTAATTTCTTTTTAGTGCTGAAAAATATTCCATTGTCCAAAAGTACCAGTTTATTTATTTACTAACCTACCGAAGAGCCTATTAATTGCTTGCAAGTTTTTGCAATTATGAATAGCTATTAGAAATATCTATGCTCAAATTTTGTGGGTCTGTAAGTTTTCAAATCTTTGGGGGAAATACCAAAGATTGAGGACACTAAATTATATGGTAAGAGTTTGTTTATTTTTATAAGAAACCAAAAAATTGTAAGAAAATGGATGTACCATTTTGCATTCCCACCAACAATGAATGAAAGTCCCTATTGTTTCACATGTCTGCTGGCATTTGGCATGATCATTGCTTTTGATTTTGGCCATTCTGTGTTTCATGGTATTTCTTTGTAGTTTTAATTTGCATTTCCTTGATGACATACAATGCTGAATATCATTGCACATTCTTATTTGCCATTGGTATATCTTCTTTGATGAGATGGTTGTTCAGGCCTTTGACCACTGTTCATTGGGTTGTTCATTTTCTTATTGTTGTCTTTTAATAGTTTATTTTTGTATTTGTTTCTTTGTTTTTGAGACAGAGTCTCATTCTATCACCCTTGCTAGAATGCCATGGTGTCATAGCTCATAGCAACTTCAAACTCTTGGGCTCAAGCGATTCTCGTGCCTCAGCCTCCCAAGTAGCTGGGACTACAGGCACTTGCCTCAACATCCAGCTACTTTTAGAGATGGGTCTTGCTCTGGCTCAGGCTGGTCTCAACCTGTGAGCTCAGGCAATCCACCCACGTTGGCCTCACAGAGTGCTAGATTACAGGCATGAGCCATCGCACCTGGCTCACTATTAAAAGTTCTCTGTATATTTGGGGGGATGGTCCTTTATCAGATGTGTCTTTTGTCAATCCGTGGCTTGTCTTTTTACTCTCTTGACATTGTCTTTTTTAGGCAGAAGTTTTGAATTTTAGTGAAGTCCTGCTTATCAATTAGTTCTTTCTCAGATCATGGCTTTAGTGTTCTATTTAAAAAGTCATCTCCATGTCCATGATTTTCTCCTATGTCATCATTAAGGACTTTATAGTTTTTATTTTACATTTAGGTTTCTGATCCATTTTAGTTACTGTTTTGTGAAAGCTGCAAACTATGTGTCTAGAGATTCATTGCAGGGATTTGTGGATGTCCAGTGGATGTTTAGTTGTCTCAGCACAATTTATTAAAAAGACTGTTTTTGCTTTGTTGTATTGTCTTTGCCCTTTTAGTAAAGATCAGTTGACTATATTTATCTTTGTTTATTTCTCAGCTCTCTTTTTGGTTCCATTGGTCTGTTCAATCTGTTATTTCACAAATAACGCACTGTCTTCATTACTGCAGCTTTATAGTAAGTTTTGAAGTTGGGTAGTATCAAACCTCTAACTTTGCTTTTTTGCTTAATACTGATTTTCCCAATTGGAGTCTTGCTCCTCTTTATGTAAGCTTTAGAATCAATTTGTCAATATTTGCAAAATAACTTGCTGAGATTTTGATTAAGATTAAAACTGTAGATCAAGTTGGAAGGAACTAACATCTTGGAAATATTATCTTCTTATCATTGAACATGGACTAACTCTCCATTTTTTTTTTAATATCATCCAGCAGAGTTTGTTAGTTTGCCTTATATAGCTCTTGTATATATTTTGCCTATTTTGTTAGATTTATACCTAAGTATTTTATGTTTAAGACTGCTAAGGGAAATGATCATGTGTTTTTAATTTCACATTTTACTTGTTCATTGCTGGTACATAGGACAGTGACTGACTTTTGTTTTGTTATGTTTATCCAGCAACATTTCTATAATTGTTAATTAATTCTTGGAGTTTTTTGTTGATATTTTTGGCTTTTCTGCAGAGATGATCATGTCATTTGCAAACAAAGGCAAGACAATTTTGTCCTTCTCAACATATTTACAGATACATTTTATTTCCTTTTCTTGTCTCTTTGCATTAGCTAGATGTTTCAGTGACATGTTGAAAGGATTGGTGAGAAGGGAAATAACTACTTTGTTAGTGTAAGAACTTCAGATTTCTCATTGTTAGGTATGATGTTAATTGTAAGTATGTCTATAGATGCCCTTTAGCAAGTTGAGTAAATTCCCTTCTCTTCCTAGTTTGTTGAAATTTTTATCATGAATGTCAGATCTTGTCAAATACTTCTTAGTATCTTTGAAATGATCATATGATTTGTCCTATTGAGGTAAGGGATGGATAACCTAAATTGATATTTAAATGTTTAACCATCCTTGCATACTATGTATAAATCCCTCTTGGTTACGGCATATACTTTTATACATTGTTATCTTCAATTTACTAAGATTTTGCTGAGGATTTGTGCATCTGTAAGAGATTCTGTTCTATAATTTTCTTGTAATATCTTTGTCTGGTTTTGGTATTGGAATAATGTTGGCCTTATAGAATGAATTAAAAAGTGTTCCTTCTTCTATTTTCTAGAACTACTGTAGATATTTTATATAATGTTTCCTTCAGTGTTCAGTAGAGTTCACCAATTAACTCACCTGGGCCTAGTGCTGTCTGTTTTGTGAAAATATCATCAATTCAATTGTTGTAATGCATGTAGACCTTCTCAGATTTTCTATTTCTTTTTGTGTGAGATTGGAAAGATTATCTTTTTTCATGTAATTGGTCTATTTCATATAGGTTATCAAATTTATGGACATAGAGTTGGCTATGATACCAATTTCCTGTCTGCTGAATCTGTCCATTATAATAAAGTATTGAAGGTCTCTAACTAGAATAATGGATTCATTTATATCTCCTTGAAGTTTTATCATTTTTTGCCTCACAAATTTTGACACTCAGCAGATACACAACATTAAGAATTGGTATGTCTTTCTTTGAATATTGATCCCTTTGTCATTATGTAATTTCCCTTACAGCCCTAATAAATTTCATTATTCTGACATCTTCTCCATATGAAATTAATATGGTTATTCTTGGTTTCCTTAACTGTTATTAAGAAAGCTTGGCATATATTTCTCTATCCCTTTAATTTTAACAAATATGTGTCTTAACTATAAGACACATTCTTATAGTTCCTTATATAGAATTGGTTCCTTATATAGAGTTGGACCTTATTTTTTGATCCAGACTGACAATCTGTCTTTTAATTGGTATATTTAGACTTTTGATGTTCACAGTGATTATTAATATGGCTGAATTAATATCTACCATACTTGACACTGCATTCTCTTTATTTACCTTGTTTTTTATTCTGTCTTTGTCTCCAAAACTTTTTCTCCTTTCATAATTTTCATTGAGACTTTTATATGAATTTATTTCTATCCTTTCTCAAAATACCAATTGTACTTGTCTTTTTACTTCTTTTATTCATTGCCCTATAATATATAATATAATATACACAAACAATTAATCAAAACCTATTGATGAATAACACTATACCATTTCACAGGTAGTGCAAATACATTATAATTTAGAAAATGTACTATAATACTTCTTTCCTCCCATCTTTTCTGTAATTAGTATCATTCATTCCACTTATGCATAAACATAAATATGTATGTGTATAAGAGGATACATAATCCTAAACATTGTTGCTATAGTTATCTGTATAAACTGTTATATGCTAGATTAATTAGGAATAAGAAACATAAGCTGGGGACGTGAGGAAGGAGCAAACCCTACCCACAACCACGTGCCTGCCATTCAAAAGCAGAGGATAGGTCTGCAATCTCTATCACCACTGATGTCGCTATGCTTCATTAAGGGGTTGAGGGACAGCCCAGCCATTGATGTCAGGCATGCATGCCATCTAAGGGTAGACCCGGTTCTAGTGCTAGTGCTTGTACATGTAACCTGGGAGCTTAAGAATCAGTACACTCTGCTTGCTGCCACCAGCCCCATGTACACTATCTGTGGGCATGACAGCCAGCCCGCTGTCACTGCAGGCAGAAACCATACATACCATTCTGGGGCCTGAAGGTCAGCCTTCCTAGCCAGTCAATGCCAGCACCTGCTAGTGGCAGCCAGGGGCTTTATCAGTAGAGTAGATAAAGCAGAAGAAAGAATTTCTGAACTTGAAAACAAGTCTCTTTAAATATCTCAGACAAAACTACAGAAAAGGAAGTTTAAGAGAATGAAGAAGCCTATTTGACCTATGGGACACCATAAAACAAACAAATAATTGATTTTAGATGTTCCAGAAGGATACAAGATGGAAAAGGTGAAAAAAACCTATTTAATTAAATAATACCTAATAACTTCCCCAGACTTGCAAGAGGTATAGGCCTTCAACATGGAAACAAAATTTCAAAGTTAGGAATAAATTTAACCAAGGAGGTGAAAGACCTCTACATTAAAAATTACAAAATACTGATGAAAAAAAATAAAGAGGACAGAAATAAACGGAAGGCCATCCCATTCTATGGATCGGAAGAAGTAAATCATTAAAATGACCATATTACCCAAAAAATATACAGATGCAGTGAAATCCCTATACCATTCTTAACAGAGACAAGAGAAAAATCTTAAAATTCACATGGAATCACAAAAGACCCCAAAAAGCCAAGATAGTGTTTATGAAAAAAACAAAAGAATAAAAAAAGAAAAAGAAAGCTGGAAGCATTCTGACTCAAAATACATTAAAAAGCTATATAATCCAAAACAGCATGGTATTGGTATAAAGACTGACACATAGACCAATAGGACAGAATAGAGAAGCCAGAAATAAATCGACTTACTTACAGCCACGTAGTATCAAACAAGGACAAGAAGAACATACACTGGGGAAATGGTATGTTCCTCAGTAAATGGTGCTGAGAAAACAGGCAATTCATAAGCAAAAGAATGAACCCAGACCCCTATCTCTCATCATATACAAAAACTCAAAATGAATTAAAAACTTGAATCTAAGACCTGCAACTGTAAAACTACTAGAGGAAAAGAAGGGGAAGGCTCCAGGACCTTGGTCTAGGCAAAGATTTTGTAACTAATACTTTAAAAGTATGGGCAAAAATAGACATGTGAGACTACATTAAACTAAAATCTACACAACAAAGGAAACAGTCATCAGAAGGAAGAGGCAACCTGTAGAATGGGAGAAAATATTACAAACTATTCAACAAAGGATTAATAACCAGAAGACATAAAAAGCTCAAATAGCTCAACAGCAAAAAAGAATGTTTATAATAATCTGAATTAAAAGTGGGCAAATGATCTGAATCATTTTTTTTTTTTTTACAGTTTTTGACCAGGGCTGGGTTTGAACCCACCGCCTCTGGCATATGGGGCTGGCGCCCTACTCCTTTGAGCCACAGAAACCACCTGTGAATAGAAATTTCTTAAAGGGAAGACATACAGGTGCCATCCTATTTGAAAAAAAAGTGCAACATCACTTAGATCTTAGGAAAAATGTAAATCAAAACCACAGTGAGATTTCATCTCACTCCAGTCAGATAAAAAGAAAAAAATACCAGATGCTAGCAGGGATGTGGACAAGGGTAACTCTTATACACTGTTTTGGGGAATGCAAATTGCTCCAGACATTGTGGAAAACAGTGTGGGGATTTTCAAAAAAACTAAAAACACAGCTACCATACAATCCAGCAATCCCCGTGTTATTTATACAAGGAAGTGAAATCAGTATATCAAAGGGATACCTGCCTCCCCCCAGTGTTTACTGTAGTACTATTTACAGTAGCCAGATAGGGAATCATACTAAATGTTTTTCAACAAACAAATGCATAAGGAAAATGCCACTCACTGGCCATAAAGCCATTTCATTCAGCTATAAAGCAGAACGAAATCCTCATCATTCACAGCAACTTGGATGAGACTAGAGGAAATTATAGTAAACAAAATAGGCACAGAAAGATCAATACTGCATGTTCTCACGTATGTGGGTGCTGATAAAAAAAGAGCTCACGTCCATAGAGAGTAGAAATGTCGCTATTAAAATCTGGGAAGGTTGAGGAGAGTTTGTTTCCTCTTACAAAATTACAGCTAATTTAGAATAAGGAATACTTGCACTCTGCAGCCCTGTAGAGTGAATGTGGTTAAGTATAACTTATTGTATATTCTCAAAAAGCTGGAAGAGAAGTTTATTTTGTTTGTTTTGTTGAGACAGAGTCTCACCATGTCACCCTTGGTAGAGTGGCGGGGTGTCACTGCTCACAGCAACCTCCAACTCTCTTGGGCTTAAGTGAGTCTCTTGCCACAGGCTCCCAAGTAGTTAAGACTACAGGCGCCCGCCACAATGCCCAGCTATTTTTTGTTGAAGTTGTCATTGTTGTTTAGCAGGCCCGAGCTGGGCTCGAACCGCCAGCGTTGGTGTATGTGGCTGGCGGTCATAACCACTGTGCTATAGGCACCAAACTGGAAGAGAAGTTTTGAATGTCATAACACAAAGAAATGATAAATGTTTCAGGGGATGAATACGCTATTTACCTTGATTTGATACACATCATACATCGTGTTTCAAAATATCGCTCTGTATCCTATGGTGTATCCTGTAAACGTGTACAATTACTATGTGTCAACCGAAAATAAAAGAAAAAGTTTAAAAATGAAATTATTTTACCTTCACTTACTCATTCTCTGATGCTCTTTCTTTCTTGATTTAGATACATGTTTTTGACTTGTTTTACTTAAATACTTTTCTTTCTCCCTGAAGAATTTCTTTTAATATTTAATAGGTAGGTTTCCTGGTATCAAATTCCTTCGAATTTTGTTTGCCTTAGAAAAACTTTTATTACTCCTTCACTTTTAAAGGGTGATTTCACAGGATATGGAATTCTAGGTGGTGATTCTTACTCTTAACATTTTCAAGATTTCCCTACATTCTAGTTTGGCTTCCATGATTTCTGAGGGGAAGCCAGAATTCTTCATTCCTTTAAGGAAGTTGTTCCTGCTCTCTCTGTTTCTTCCAAGATTTTTCTTGATCTTTTGGCTTGTCTTTCTCTCTTTATTCCCTCCTTTTATATTACCATTATGTGTCCGTTCAGGACCTTGCCATTGTCCTACAGTTCTCGCATGTTGTTTGATTTCCCCTGAGATTTGTAACTTGCAGAGTTGTCGCACACCAAGCGTCCAGCAATTCACAGTTACAGTTTTTCTGCTCACACACTTCTCTGGAGATATTTGCTCATAGGTCTTTGCTTCTAAATTGTGATTTTGTCTTTCCAATTTGGGGGCCTTTCTGTCTGTCTAATTTTTAAGAATTAGTTTGCTCTATAACTTCACTTCTCTGATCAAAGAATTATTATTAATTTTTGCATGGGTTCAGCTTCTTATTACTACAGAATAGCAACATTTGGCTCTTGCAAGTCCTCAAAACAACTCTGTTTTCATGCTTAGTTTTATGGGTTTATATAGTATTGAATTCTTATAATCAAGTAATAATTATAACTTGGTGAAATTTCAAAAATACATGTCAATATCACAAACTAGACTGCTAGTTGGGAGTGCTCAGTATTCTGTGGGCATTAGGCAGTATATTTTTTAGCATTGTTTCTCTCTCTCTCTCTCTTTTTTTTTTTTTTTTTTTTTGGACAGAGATGTCTTGCTCTGTCTTCCAAAATAGAGTGGCATCATCCTAGCTTTCTCAACCTCATACACCTGGGCTCAGTCTCAATCCTCCTGCCTCAGCCTCCCAAGTAGTTGGGACTACAGGCAGGTGCTACCATGCTCGACTAATTTTTCTGTTTTGTTGTAGACATAGGGATTTTGCTCTTGCTTAGGCTGGTCTCAAACTCCTAGCCTCAGCCTTCCAGAGTTCTAGGATTACAGACTTGAGCCACTGTGGCAGACCTAGTATGTTTTTATAAAAGGAATAAAGTATATTGATCATCCCACAAGTCAGTTAAACGGTAGTCAATTAAGACAGCTTCTCCTACATATGTGTGTATATATGCTGGCATATTTGAATATATGCTTCTACCTAGTTATCTTTTTCTCTTAATGTTTTAATATAGCTATACTCCCCTGTTTATAAATAAAACCTCAAAACAAATCTGTTTAATATGCCATTTTATAAGTCATCATTAATATTACCATTCTATTATGAGCTTTGTTTCGACTTCAGTTTATTTCTTTAGGTAGAAGAATTTTGTACAACCTCAACTTACTTGACTTTTTAGTTGGCATTTACGCTATGACCACCACCTCTTCAAAACAATCTGTTCTCTTGGTTTTCCTTCTACAGCTCTTCAGATTCACTATGTATCTGTTTGACATCTGCTCCTGGATCTTTGAAAGTCAGCTGAAACATCATCTGTTTAAAACTAAACATGTTATTTATCCATTCCACAGCCACTATTCCCTGTCTCGATGAAAGGCAAAAGATAGTCCCCAACTAACCAGGGATTGACCTGACAATTTTTTGACTTTATAATGGATTTATAACCTTGCTGTAAGTTGAAGAACAACTGAATATTTTATTGCCCACACAAGAAAACCCAGGAATCTGGCGGCGCCTGTGGCTCAGAAGGGTAGGGCGCCAGCCCCATATGCTGGAGGTGGTGGGTTCAAACCCAGCCCTGGCCAAAAACAGCAAAAAAAAAAAAAAAAAAAAACTATGATACTGATCAGAAAACCCCAACCAAGGCTGTACTTGGGTTCTTTCCTTGAGTATAACTTTAGAACTGTCTCTAAAGGGAGGACCTCCCACCCAAACACATAAAAAGAAAACCCAGGAATCATCCTTGATAGGTCAGTCTTAATTTTTATTTTCAACCCACATTAAAATTGCTTTCTAAATATTTCTCAATCTAGTCACACATCTACAGAGTCTCTCTGACAACCAGGTCCAATCAACTAATACATTTAACACTATGTAAAAACTTCATAGAGATTCACTCATACATTTTCTCGAACACTTCCAAACCACTCAGAGTGCCGCTATCATTATGGCTTGTGAAAAGCTAAGTCTGAGAATATCATTGCCCTATTTGTAAATAGAAATACATGAAATTACTAATTATTGCTTTTAGGATCAAAAAACAGCTCCTCGACATGTGCCTAAGGGGATGCATCACTTCATCTCTGGGGCTGCCCCTGGATTTACGTGGAACCCGGGATTTTTTCTTTCTCTCTCAGCCCTATTCCTGCTTTCCTCTGTTCTCTTCTTTTCAGCCCCATCTTCCCAGTTCTTTTACTTCAAGGGAGTCATCCATACTGGTGTCTATGTCCTGAATCTTCTCTATTCTTTCTTTCCCTGAGCTACCTATGTGTCAATCTCAATTGAAGTGTCCCCTTTCAGTGAAGTTTTCACTGAGGTCCCTAAGTAAAATCTTCTTTGTATAGGCTTTGTATACACAAAGACACACACACACATACACATATATACTATGTATGTTTAACACACACACACACATATATATATACACATATATACTATGTATGTTTAATTCACAGCATTTATCCTGTTGAGAAGTGATTATGATTATTGGCTTTATGCCTGTCTTTAGCATCAAACAGTAAACTTCTAGAGGCAAGGAATCATGTATGATTTTGAACATAGTTGTAGCCCCACTACTATATGACACGTGGTAGGTGATCAACAAGTATTTTATCAAAGAGTGAATGACTTTTTATTATACTAGCAATTAACTATCAATTCATATAGCCTGTGAAGGTCTGTGACAAACAGTAAAATTTTTAACAATCAAAATAGGATTCCAAGAATAACAGATAGCATCTTCAATTTTCACACAGAGTATAATTCTCTAAAAATCAGCAGCACATTTTAAAAGGTCCCCCAAATAAGCCTTTGTATGGCACAAGTTTGGGGCCATGGATGGGTTTTGTTAGTGATGATTAGAAATAAGGAATTTCTGTGGGTACAAAGTTAATTTTCAAAAAAAGACAAGAGACTTGAGACTGTGTCTTTCTTTCCCCTGCTAAAAGTTTCCAATCCTTAGAATCAGCCCCAGAAGGAGGAAAGTGAGCAGCAATCAGCTATGAGCTATAAGCAGACATCAGTTCCTCAGCTCCAGCAAAGAGGACCAGGAAGATTCACTTTCTCTCTTAAAGAGAAAACTATGAAAGTAAGCCATTAAGAAGATAACGATCCCATGACAGAGACTATAGCAACTGGGGAAGAATGAACAGCTGACCAGTTCATCCCCTTTGCCCCTTCTCACTTGTCAGCTTTTGCACATACTACAGAATAAACAACCCCAGAGGCACACAGCTGCATCTGCTTCTCTCAGATTCACGGGCACGCAGGGCAGCTGGGTTACTCGCCTACTCTTGCAGGTTTCATTCTGGGTCAAAGGTGGCAGAGCAGCTGTGTGGGAGTTTTGACAGAGGCCCACAAATTCCTTTCAAGAGGTGGAGCTTAATTTCTTTCCCCTCCAATGTTGACTGAAATTAGTGACACATTCCAAAGCAAGAGGAGAGGTGTCCATGGTGGCGTGTGACTTCCAGGGCTAGGTTATAAAAGGCATGTGACGTCCTTGCACTGCATGTAGCTGCTGTCTTGTAGGGACACTTAAGAAAGCTCAGGGAGAGGCGCACATGGTGAGAAACTGAGGCCTCCTGCCAACAGCTGTATTAAGGAGGCACCTTGGAAATAGATCCTCACACAGTCAACAGCGTCCTTTCTGATTCACCCGTGCAGCTTTCAACTTGCTCAGCTTATCAATGTTGCCAGGAAGGTTTCATTTGTTTCCATTGGCACAGATCTTACATTTCATTGACTTTTGTGTACCTCAAAATTTCCATAATGACCCACGGTCAAGCTCAAGTGGCTGTAGACATGGCCAAAGTCTTGACTACATGGATCATGAAAGATGTACACTCGGAAGCTTCCAGTTCAGAATCTCCCAAATTTCTGACCCTCAGAAACGACACAATAATAAATGTTTATTGTTTTAAGCTACCTTTTGTGGTAATTTATTTTGCAATAATAGACAATGAACACAAGCAGGAACCAGATGTTTTTCTTTCCATGCTGAAAAGCAAAAGTAGAAAAGGACCAAATGAAGTTGTACAAGTACAGTTCCAGCCTCTGTGCTTGTCCAATCTACTAATATCCAATTACATAAATCAGGGCTTTTGGTCAAACAACATAAATGGGAACAGGAACATACTTTTCTGTAGTAAACTAATATTGGCCAACCAAAGAAGCCAAAATCTAACCTCTGTAAATTTATAAAGTAAAGGAGTACTTGCAGATATGATTAAATTAAGGATTTTGAGGTGGTGAGACCATGTTGGATTGTCCAGGTGGACTCCAAATGCCATCTTAAGTGTCTTTATAAGAGAGAGGCAGGGGAAGATGTGACATATACACAAAGAAAGTGATGTGAAGACAAAGGCAGAGACTAAGCCATGAGGCCACAAGGAATTCCACCAAGGAATGCAGACAGCCACCAGAGGACGGAAGAGGTGAAAAATGGATTCTCCTCCAGAGCCTCCAGTTGACACCTTGATTTGGGATGCCTGGCCTCCAGAAACGTGAGAGAATACATTTTTATTGTTTTGAGCCACCAATTTTTGCAATTTGTACAGCAGCCCTGGAACAGCAGTCCTAGTATTTCTTTGCCTGGGATACATGGAGATGTTGACTTTGGTCCGAAGAATAACCCACTCCACCCTAGCAGCCATTCAAAAACTAAACAGAAAATCAAAAAGAGACACTATACATTGGTACCACCAGAATAAATGAACAAATAAACAAGAGGCAAATGAAGAATTTAGATCGAAAGATTACCTACCCATGAAAGCAGTAGAAAATGTTAAAATTTTCCTTAACCCTCTCTAAAAAAAAGCACAGTAAAAAGAGATAAAAAACAATACAATATCAGAGAAGAGATAACTGAAAAAAATAAAGGTGGGCTCTTTAGAGTTAGGGGAAAATGGAGAATAAAATAAAAACCAGAAACGAATGTTCTGTTAAAAACAGGTATATGAAAGACATGGTGGACAAAACTACAAAATGAAATATAGATAAATGAAAAGTGAATATAAGTTCCATTTTATATGTAATTAGTGTTTGAGAATGAGAAACTTAAAAATAAGATAGAAAAAATTTCAAAGATAGAAAACTATGCTAAAATGAAAGAAGATCTAATTCTACGCACTGAATGGGTATTATGTGTTGTAGGAACAACTGTACAACATCATATTTTATACTGAAAAACTAATGCAGTTCATAGTCAGTGTGATCTAGGCTTTGTTCTGATTTTTCATACTCACCCTAAATTGAAGAAATCTTCACATAGTTAAAGGTGCATGAGAGAAACCATAATAGTGACCTTGGTCAAGTAATTCTACTTTTGATAAATCAAGAGATGGATATTTAACATTCTTCCCAACTCTTCAATTCTGTAATTCTTACTCTGAGCTCTTTTCTGACCGGGTTTGAATGAAAACAATTTCAGAAAGCATCTACATTTGGCACTGGTATAGACTTATATTAAATATGGCTACAGAATATACTGAAATCAACTAGTTAATAATAATTGTCACCTCTGTAGAAGTCAATGTCTTAAGGCTAAAATACATCTTTACATTCTACATCAGACATCCGGCAAACAATTCATAGGTATAACATCGTCTTTCTGTAGCTCTGCCAAAAAGTGAGATTTATTAATTACCAATATGGCTTTGTAAATATTCATGTGTCATGTAGCCAGTTAATGTGTGCAACAATATTGTCACTAATTATGTGACGTAATTTTTTTCTTTCTTTCTTTTTTTTTTTTTTTGAGACACAGTCTCACTATGTTGCCCTTGGTAGAGTGCTGTCGTGTCACAGCTCACAGCAACCTCAAACTCTTGGGCTTAAGCAATTCTCTTGCTTCAGCCTCCCATGTCGCTGGGACTACAGATGCCCACCACAGTGCCCAGCTATTTTTTGGTTGTAGTTGTCATTGTTGTTTGGCAGGCCCACACTGGAATCAAACCCACCAGCTCTGGTATCTGTGGCTGGTGCCCCAGCCGCTGAGCTACAGGTGCCAAGCCAATGTAACATATTTTCATATGATATGTTTGGTGAACTGGAAATATCATATAGATTAGCTGTATAATTATCTACATCTATTCTGAAAGGTGGCATGGAAAAAATTAAATGTTCTAGATTTTACTAAAGAAAAATTTATGTATGATTTCTTGTCCTTGGGATTAAATGGAAGATGATGAAAAATGAGTTAGCAGGCAAATTAATCTCCACTACCTTTTCAGGGATGTGTACAATGGCAATGTGAAGACAGTTACAGAAGCTTTATGTTTTCACACATGATATGTCTGCAGTATGACTTGGGTGGTTGGTACTAACGAAGCTTAGGTTTCCAAAAGCATACTTTCTCAAAGATCAGAAGCATTCTGAGTGTGTTCAAGGGATGCAGCATCCATCCTTTATGTCAAATGGCACAAGAAACTTGGACCGTGTTTTCTTACCTTTGTTTCCATATAGTACTTGGCAGGGGACCTTGAATATTAGCCCCGAGTAAGTGTTGGATGATTAAATGAATGGTTAAATGAATTACTGTGTTTTCAGGTACTGCTTCTCATAGGTAAAACAGAGAGTATTCACATTTTAAAGTCATGATATACCCAGAGACCATTTATGCTTTTCACAGGCGATCAAGGTAGTGTACACTTTTCTGAGAGTCAGATGAAGATTAGACACCCATGACCAAATCTTGATATTGCTTCACTTCTTGTCCTGTTCTTTGATGACATTATATAGGCTAAGATTGCTTGAAGTCTGATAGCATGGAATTGCTAGTTTGCTGGACAGAGCTAGTCCAACGCTGTGCATAAAAGAATCTGAATTCTTAGGAAGTTCTTCCTAATATGTCAACTAAATTCTTGATTCAGGTAATCTCCACTTTCTTATCTACACATTCCTAACAGGTGAAAAATGAGCATGCACCAGTCTGGTCTGCTTTCCCACTCCTATGTTTACAACATACACACATTGAATCCCACTGCTTTTCAGCAAAATCACCCATCTCAGACAAATTGGATTGTTACAAATGCTGTAGAATGAAGTTCAACCTTAACTCTCACTGTCAAGAGGTTTTCCCTCCATCTATTGTGATTGCTCTTCCTTGTTTGATGTTGGCAGGAAATTGGACCAAATAACCTCTTACAAAGGTCTCGACTTAAAGATTTCAAATTTTACAGTACTTTGCCTATATAGTATAATTTCTAAAATGGGTACTTTTATTTCCCTAACTAAGCCAGATTCTCTTAGTGAATTTTGGGATTAAATCATGGAGCCTGGGTGGTACTCTAAATATGTGAGGGTTTGTTTATGTACTTGTTTATTCTTCAAATATTAAATATAAAACTATTCTTCATGCCCAGTCAGCTATGCCAGGCGCAAGTTATTTTTCTTACAATTTACATATCAATATCAGTTATTATAAGATTATTATTTTTATAATTACTACGTTTTAGAAAAGTCCTCAGTTTTAACCATATTATTTTATATTATTTATTACAGGACAGCATGAAAGAAATTGATAGCAATTGCCTGAATAATGAATCTAACTTTTTTAAAAAACATTTATGTGATGATAATAAGGTAATGATAATCATTTGGAGTTTATTTGTCACTCAGGCTTGATTTCATAGAAGCTTATATATTTTGTGTCTCTGTTAGACAATTATATTAATAATATATTCTTCTGGGTATAACCACACAATTCCCATTGATTTATTTTACCATGGTCTTTTTTATTTTCTTACTTTACTAATAACCCTATGCCTACTAGATATTTTTTTCTTTTTTACTTTTCTAATTTTCATCTTGGAAATACTACCAGAACTGTTCAATTCAAAGATACATGTATCATTTAGTTCCAAATTTCTTACATATAAAAATACTCGTTAAAGGGATTGCTTGCACATAGGCAAACATAAGTCATTGGTATAATTTAGGTGCAGGCATTCGGAAATTTTTCCTTCCATTTTTTCCTTATCTTTCCATGATTACCGTCTCTAGCGGTTATAATATTACAATGTATAGAACCTCCAAGATTTTGTGTCATCTCTTCCTGCAGAAACTAGAGTGCTATTTGATAGTCTTTTAAAAACTCAACAGAGGCTGAGTTCACCTCATGGCATCTCAAATTATATTCATAAATTCTTTTTTCATAATTTCTTACTTTAAGTATCTGGAAAAAACATATGTTTTAGGTGATTCTGGCCCTTAATTTTCTGATTACTAGATATTCAGCCATAGCTCTAATGGTGCAAGATATAAACATTTAAGAAAATCATGTAGAAAAACTTTCATCATGGTTGTTCCCAGAAGCCTTCTCCTCCTCCTTCGTTCATCTTGTTTAAAATGAAATGACCTTGTAATATATTCACCCATAAAAGATAAGATCACATATCCATAATATAGATAAGACTTTAAGAGTCAGATAATCATTAAACCAACTTCCAGGCACTCCATGCTGTCACGTAAGAGCTCAACAGTTTTAGTCCTGTTACTTGTCACTCACGTGATTAGTGATTAACCGGAATAGAGAGCTGGGAGAGGTGGGGCGTTACTTGGCAATACAGCTCTGGCTTTAGAATCCTTTAAGTCTTATCATTTCTTAATATTTTATTTGAACCACAGCCCATCTGACTTTTTTCTGTAATAGGAAGGTACGTTTCTATATCGTGCTGCTCGCAAGTTGAAGCAATTTCGTAAAATGAATAACACTGACAATTTCGATCACCACTTATCAATAGTTTCACAAGGCATATTAAAACTGTTGAACTGCACCAACAAGGTAAGCCAAGGAATGTTTCCTTTAAAATATAAACTACTCCTGTACTAAGATCTTATCTGCTATCATAGAATTCTAAGCGCTTATTATCACTAAGAATTTGAGATACAGTTCCTCAGCTCTAGAAGAGGAAAGTCTCAACTTGGAAAACATTCATTTTTTTTGGCTAGAGTGAATTAATAGTTTGCAAATGGGGAGTAAAAAAATAAATGAATGAATTCTTCATTGCCATAATATTTTCCAAGGAAGCTAGGGTGATATATTGGGTGAGGAATGGTAAATTTTTATCTCTAAAACTAATTAATAGGTTTAATCTATATAAGTATATGTTTATAAGAACTGCTGGTCACTGAAACAGGAAATTTAATATGTTTAACAGATATCTTTACATGGTAAGTGTTGAGATATATATGTACAATAAATATTTTGCTTTAATAATTTTGATATACGTAGGGCAATTTTTTGTTTTTTACTAGCAGTTAGGCACTAAAAACAAAACAAAATTTGGAAGACATTATCTTGAGACTACCCAGCAGTTTCCTCATTTGCAAAATGCAAAAAAATTATAACATCTATATTGTAGGATATTGAAAGGATTAAATGGCATAATTCATGTAAAGTACTTAGCACTAAAAAGTTTTCAATATTTAATGTGATTTTATTATTATTATTATTATTATTATTATTATTATTCCCCTCTTCAGGGATTTTACCAGCTTCCATACTAAGTCAAAAGGTTTCTTATGTTTCAAAAATAGTTTAAAAGAACATTTGGGGGAAATAAAAAATAATTATTTTTTGAGTACCAGTCTTTTCTCATAGAAGGTAAAATAGTAAGATAATCTTTGAACCCTATTGACAGTGATGAAAATAGAGGTTATATAACTTAGACAATCTCATTTATCATTGCTTTGTATATTTGATGGAAGCCAGTCTCCTCTTGGTAGGCTGGGTTTGCCAAGCTTTTTTCCAGTTTTGGGCCCTTACATAGTATCTGTCCCCTAAAGAGAATTTACCTCTTTTTCTTCTTAATTAACCTGATCTATCTTGCTTTGTGCATCCTTCAAGCCTCAGCTCAAGATTCGTGAAGACTTTACCCTCTAGTCTACCAGCTATGATTCCTAATTGTAGTGATTTCAAAGCTCTGCCTAATTCAGTCTTTTCCAACCTTTTATATCTCATGGAGCACTTGAATCTGTAGTTAAACTTCCACAGCACACTTCAATTATATTGATCAAGAAAAAAAAAAAGAGCATAAAAAAGAATATACTTACTGTGCTTTGAACTCCTTTCAAAAATTAATGGTCTTTAAAATTTTTCGGGGCACATCTGAGATCCTCTCCGGGCACCCCAGTGTGCTGTGCCACACCAGTTGAAAATCCCGGCTCTAATGCAAGAATGGCAGCTATGGTTCATTCTGCTTGCACATCCGGCCACTGTTGGAAATACTTTGTTGATCATAAGCCTCGTGTCTGGGCTCCACTGAAAAGCATGTAGAACAGACAATTGATACCACCTCTTGGCCTAGAAAGGGGTAAAGGTCATAGATATGCTTTATTTGAAATTCCTTCTCTTCTGTGTTAAACTTTGCATGGATCACCATGATCTAAAATCAACTAACTAGAGAGAAGGGAAATACATGAGTAAATGAAATCTTGACATCAAATTAAAGTATAGCATTAATTAACAATATAGTTTTCCTTTTCTTGAAATGATGAAGGCAAGATGTTAAAGATAGCTACAGTGAGTTTTCTTCATGAACCAGACACGCTGTGAACTTTACCCTGTTGTTTTATTACATTTTGCTCCTGCTGAGGGAAGCTTGATAAAATCTATGGCAGAATTGCCAATTTAAAGACAACTTTAGTTTCATGTTGATTGAAATTCAAATTTTTTTCTCTGTTAATATACCCTTTTATGTTAATTTTTTTATATCTCGCAGCAATCAATAGTGGTAGGCACACCTAGAGAATAGAAATTTAATGTAGGTTCTCAAATAGATTAGATGAGCTGAAAGTAATATGAAAATTAGCAATTACAACAAGGAGAGAAAGAATAAGGGGCAATATTCAATATTATCCATGTGACTTTGTTTTTAAGGTTAAAGGAAGAAAACCACCTCCCCTGGGTGAAGCCCAACCCACGAAGAATCTGGTAAGAGTAACCATAGTTCCCTGTATGGTTCACCAGCTTTTTATTCAGCTTCATTCTATAATGTTTCTCTTTACATTATGTCTTTTTTCATGGTTAGTTTTGAAAATATTCATGATAGTGGTAACAAAAGGAAAAGGCCTGTATTTCTTAAAAATTTGGATCCCTTTAAACTGTATTTTTCAGAAACCACTATTTTAAAATAGAAGTGGTTAGGGTAAATATCAGAGTGTTCTTTTCTTAAAAAGAAACAACATTAATACATCAATGTGTAATATGGGAAAGAAAGAAATCATTTATGTAGTTGAAAATAAACTAGAAAAGAAGCACATAAGAAAAAAATTCATCCTTGATAGTTGGTCAAGAAGTAAATATTAAACTGTGAGAACCCATCTCATACTTATTAGTACAGATTGTACAGCATAAGTGACATATAATCGCTTATAAATACTGTATATATTTATACATGTCGATTTGATATTCTTAAAAATTATACAGCAATGTAGAAAATATTTATGAATTTAAAAGATTCAATACTTCGGTGAATCTCGTTAATTTTCAAAATGATGCAAGTATTAATGAAGGTGGGGCACAGAAAAATGAGCCCATCATAAAAGTGATGGCTTCTTTTTTCAGTATTTTCGTTGTCATTTATTTTATTTCACTAAGATATGTATGGGGCCCGGAAATTCTTTATCTCTTTTAGAGAAGCAGGGTGAGTCTGCACACCCTAAGACTCAGAAAACCCTAGGAATTACATCCCAATGGGAGGTTTTAGAATGAATGAAATGAACACATGATATAAAAGCAATATAAATATATTGAAGGCTTCCGACTGAGAGCATTTTAAGAAGAGAAAGAAATTTTTTAATAAAGGAAATAAGACCTGTGTATCCCAAATTACAGAAATAAAACCAAATTCCTTTTTTGTCTTTTTAAAAATTCTGTGAAATTTTTACAGCAATACATTTCAAATCTGCTCAGTCAAGTTCACCTTTAATTTGTATTTTTAAAAAATGTCCTGGAACGCTTGCTGTGAATAACACAAATTTTTCCCACATAATTATCTTTGAAATTTGTTGTTTAATCTTGGAAATGTATTGTTTAAAACTTGGTACTAGTGCCATTAAATATGTAACCAAAAATGATCTTGATTGTGAGTAAATTAAACATGGGGCACATAAGTCTAAGACTCGGTCATTATACTTACACTTATTTGACATGTGACCTTAGTAGTTTATTTATCCTCTTTGCAGACCAGTTACCTCATCTGTGAAATGAGAAATCATCAAGTTCAGAAGGTTACTAAGCAGCCAAAATGAAATTGTGTATTTAAAGCATGGAGCACAGTACATGGCCTGGAAAATACCTAATAACTGATTGTTATTACCCTAACCTTTCCTAATCCCACTCCCCCAGGTCAGCAGAAATACAGCTGACTTGCAGAGCTACTAAGTCTGGTCCATGTAAGATAATCTCCTTCTCCATTTTCTATAGATTGTCCAGATAGTCCTCTTTAAGATTCCTGTCAGGTGCTAATGAGGCAGTTATCTGCCATATTCTGGTGAAAGCTCAGATTGTTGGGGTAGACTTTATGTTACAGGCTCAATCAGATAGGTCCTTATTATATTTGCTAAAATAATCTCAGTGGTTTCCCGTTATTTATTCCTTCCACTAAAAGTACACTTTTCCATATTAAAAATAAACTCAGTTGAGTAACTTACAGTCGTCTCTCTCATTCATGTTCAGTATTATTATATCTATCAGTAGAGTATGAATACAGAAGCCAGTGGCAGTAGCTCTTGTATAAATCCTAAATCTTAAACCGTATCAACCTTGAAATTTCTCCATATCCGTTATCACCATCATAGTTATAGATCATATTTTTTAAAGTATCATGCAAGATTCTCCTTTTTCACTACATCAAATTTTCCATATAACATACCATGATGGAAATTAAAGATTGAATATTTTAATGTATATTTTTATAAAATATTTAAAATATTTCTAAAAATGTGAAGTTAAAACTTTTTGAAATCTATTTCTCCAGGAAGAAAATAAATTTTTAAAGGAACAGAAAAGACAGAACGGCTTGTGTTTCCTAAAGGAACTATTACAAAAGATAAAAACTTGTTGGAATAAAATTTTGAGGGGCACCAGAGAACACTGAAAAAATATGGAGTGGCGATATAGAAACATATGAACTTGAGTTGTATCCTCCAAGAACCGCTCTGCTTATGCAATCTTTTGGAATAGAATGTCTTCTGGAATTACTGCCTACACCCTGGTAAAAATGGATTAGAGCAATTCAGAAAACCATACTGTGTTACTAGAACATGGATGTAAACAGAAATGGACACTGCAGTCAACAAGCTGCTTCATACGTATGCAGATGTATATCAATCGGTATTCTGTGCTGATTTCTGTAAGACAAGTCATGTAAGGTATCAGTTGCCATAATACTTTTCAAACCTGTTTAAATATTTCAGGACAAGATATCAAGTCCTTCTGATGAGGCATGTAAAGGTCACAGGATTCAAAATTAACACTGTTTTATTATTAAAATAACTTTATGGCCCACTAGGAATCAGGATAGTATATGAAGAGTGTCAATTGTGGACAATGCCCATGAGAACAAGAGAGTCATACACCTTATGAACGATATCAAGAGATGTAACTGAGCATGAATCTATAACACAGTGCCTTCGATAAATGATCTAATAAATGTTCTAAAATGAAAAACAGGACAATCAAAAACTAGAAATGCACCTAGTCTAAGGATCCTAAACCTTAGTTCTGAGTTCCTTTTTTCAGTTGTGTATAATAAAACTTGTCTCAATGAGTTTGCAGTTTGAGATGTATATTTTTAAGAGAATAATATATGCCAGCCTTTTAATTAATGGAATGTGTATATTTAATTTTGACACTTTATCTGTATATAAAAATATTTTCATACAGTACTACAAACAAATTGCTTACTTTGGATACTATTTCTCCTTTGATAAAATAAATGAACTATGGATTAATATGGCCAGATTCACTTAATGAGCCCTAACAGAAGTTTTAAGATTAGAAATCCAATACTACACTACCACTGATCTTCCATTTAATAGAGGACCTTATTACCAAGAATCAACATGAGACTCGGGCCCCAAAACTGTATAAGAGCAAGAACACTACTTTCTACCTTTAATTCCTCTCAAAAAAAAACCAAAACAAGTCTTACTCATGGAGGGAAATGGCAAGGCTCTTGTAGGAAGGCCAAAGTCCTAAACGGCTCTGGTCTGCATTTCCTTCATGCTTGTTCTTCCCTGTCTTGCTTATCCAAGTGCTGACTTGCTTGATTTGATTTGTGGAAGACGTTCTGGTGACACCCCAGTGCATGGTGGTGACACCTTCCCCAACCCATATGGCGCTTCATCCTCACTCATGCAGATAGCTGTATAAAATTGTATAGCCACTTGGGATGGCGTTGACTGGACTGCCCCATGAATGGAGATTTGCATGGAGAATTATTTCTGTTTGGTGGTCACTGTTAACTCCAGAAAAGGAACTGACAAGCACGTTTTAGGAGCAAATGATTCTTCCCTAAGCTCCCTTTCTTTCTTCAGATGGACTTTTCTAAGTTGGTTTGTTCTTTACACCATAAAATAACAGTCACTAGTGTGGTACACCTCTCTTTATGAATTCATGCTTTTGTTAAACTATCAGCTAGATAAATGAGGAAATTCTTTCTAAAGCTTAAACACTTGAAACTGTCCTTAGAAATGCTTCCTTGAAGGCTATTTATAATGTTATTTAATGCTATCTTTTAAAAATTCTGAGATAATGGCCAAATAAGAGGCAACATATTTTAAATGCTTGTTCAAAGAGTTATTAAAATTTGGGGTTTTATCATTTGATTAGGACAGATTTGAATTTTAGAGAAAAGTCACACAAAAAGGTTTATTCAACGTGTACTGTGCAAAATTATCCACACACTTCTGATTCTATTTCCCTTCTTTATTCCTAGCCACTAGCAAGGTGGACGGGCTAATAATGATCTTGGATGTTATATTTCTGGTATCTCTACTCCACATTTAGAGATTTGTCTCACTAAACATTTTCTCCCCAATATAGATACAGATACTTTAAATCAGTATGTTCTCAAATTTGTCTCAAGAAATCCCCATCCTTTCTCATACTACAAAAAAGGAATAAAAAAAAAAAACAAGAGGAAGGATTTTAAGTTTGGAGATGGGTTAAATTTTCTTTTGGAGACTCACAATGAGTATAAATAAATTAAAGGCTCTGAAAACTCCTTCATAAAGCTTTAAGAAAAGGTTAACATTCATGTAGCATTTCTAAAACTTACTTGATTACAGTACACACTTTTACAGAAAAACCACTAACTGAACACAAGGTTAATGGAATTAATAGAAGGTTCATAGAGCAAGGGGAATGCTGCTTTCTACCGAGGGTTTTACATAAAAGGCTTGTACAAAAAAGGCTTTCCAGGAATATGTTGAAGAAAATACTATCTTCAAGATTAAGATCATTTTCTTAAAGTTCATCCATGGTATAAAGGAACTAGGCCATACATTCATTGATGGCAGGTTTAAGATCCATTTTGTCAACCCTTCTACACTATATTAATATTTTTTACAGAAGCCCATACCTTGTGCTCTAAGTCAGACAGTCTTTATGGGGCTGTGAACATGCAGCCTTCACTTTTTTATTCATTATGTTCTCACTGCTTAGAAAATTCTCCCATAATCTGTGCATGTCTTGCTCAGACTTCAAGAGGCATTTCAAGTCCTTTGCTATGACTTCCATGGTAATTCTAGATATCATTAATATTTGTTCCCATGGTTGCCCATAGCACTTAATTTCCTGTATCATGCATTGTTATTTGACCAGGTTCATCTTAATACTTTATTTTCAATATAATTTTCATGTAAGTAATTTATTTAAGTTTTTTTTCTTTCCCCTAAAGGATTGTATGAACTTTTCCCTTCACCTCCTGATGGCAAAAGCTAGACATACGGTAGTAAATAAATAAGATGAATTGTATTATTCCATTCTATCATGGAATTGCATTCAAATAATCTAGGAAATACATTTCCATATTGAAATATAATTTACTGAAAGATGGCTATGATAGAACTATAAAACATAACTAATTTAAGACTCCACAGCACTGTATTCTCAACACCTCCATGTAATTTTCTTTGATTTCTAAATTTTATTTGTTGCAAACATCTCTCAGCTTTCATTCTGACCTATCTCTGAAAACATAGGTAGATGTATTGATAATTGCCAATTCCAACCATTTTTAGTGTCTAGTTATAAAAATATATTTATTTAGCTAGACCAACAATATTAGCTAAATATTTGAGATAGGTCCGAAATGACTATTTGGCCCGTGGAGTAAACTGGGGTTGGTTTTACACACTCTATTTGCAAAATGGTAAGAAATAAGTGTATAAGGCAGAAAGTTGCTAAGGTAGGGAGAGGTTAGGGTTCTGTACATTACTATTCTAAAAGGAAATTAATTTTATATGATATTTGACATGAAGAAAGTTAAGGCAAATGACAACATTTCCAATTTAGGATTCCCTACTCTTTCTTGTTGATTTATTCCTTTTTCTTCAAGACACAGTCTAAGGGCCCCAACCCTTCTGAGGCCTTCCCATCCCCTCTCAGGTGGAGTTGGCCATTCCTGCCTGGGGCCTCCACTGCTCAGCTCAGTCACTCTCAATAACCTTCCAGGTGCTGCCATGGAGGAGGCAGACATATGTTTGCCAATTTCCACATTTGAAAATTCATCACCAATTTTCTTAGACAGGGCATTGGAAATGACACAACTCAAATGAGAACATTTAACCTAAAAACTTAATTGGAGAGAAAAACCTTATACTATATTCTGGAAGTGCTCTAAACACTATCATTAATGGAAAGAGTCCACTTCGCAGAGCAGCCATGTCAGGTGAGGTGAAAACCCTCCAGGAGAACCAGGATCATCTGTCAGCAAAATACGAAATTTTTCACAGCAAAAGACAAATCCATTTCCTTTCTATCTTTTCAAGAATAATGGATTTGTCCTTTGCCATGAAAAATATTAATGATTGCCCAGTGCTTCTTTCTACTTAATACACAGGTGCTACTTTCACTCTGGGTAAATTATCTGATACCAGGGTTGTGACTAATCTGTTCAACAGCTTTGGAATACGGGTCACTTGATGGGAAGATACGACCTAAATACAGATAATTCATTCACTTACTAAATACTCAAGCATCCATCTCTAATGTGCCAGTTCTTGTCCTAGGGGTACAACGAAGTCCCTGCCTTTGTGGAGCATATACCTCAGGAGAGGAGACAGTAACAAGTGAACAAAATTATTTCAGAAAACAAGCTCTGTGAGAAATCGTAAAGATTGGTGAATAATGGTAGCACTTTAGGTTAGAGGAACCAGGAAAACCCCTTCAAAAAGGAGACATTTGAAAATATTCTTCTTAGTAAAGTATCCCAAGAATGGGGAAACAAGTATCCAGTGTACTCGATACTACTGTGAAATCAATATGTAACTTCCTACACAATCATACGAATGGCAAAACATAACTATAGTCCATAAAGTAGAAGGGAAGAGAAGAGAGATGGGTGGGGAGCGAGGATATGGGAGAAGGGAGGGTATTTGGGGGGACTCACCTAATGTGTGTGATGCAATGGTACATTTCAAAACTATTAAGAAATGAGTATAACTGTGACAGATGTGTTACTTGGTTTAATGTAACATTTCACATTGTATATCGAAGCAGTACCCTGAACCTCATAAATGCATCAATGTACAAAGTTATGATTTAATAGCAAATAATTAGTTATAAAAAATATTTTATTCTCAAATTTCCAACATATAACACATGCTTGGCAATATTTACACATTTCATAAATTTAATCAAAGTCATCAAAACAGAATACTTCAGCTACACTATTTTTATGTCTTCATAAAAATAATTTATGAAATTATCCAATGTTTGACTTCGATAATTTGTAGTGATACACAAGCTGTAACTTTTTTTTATTTTGAAATAATTTTGGGCTTGGCGCCTGTGGCTCAGGTGGCTAAGGCGCCAGCCACATACACCTAAGGTGGCGGGTTCAAACCCAGCCCGGGCCTGCCAAAACAACAATGACGGCTGCAACCAAAAAATAGCTGGGTGCTGTGGCGGGCACCTGTGGTCCCAGCTAGTTGGGAGGTTGAGGCAGGAGACTCGCTCGAGCCCAGGAGTTGGAGGTTGCTGTGAGCTGTGATGCTATGGCACTCTATCCAAGGGGATAGCTTGAGGCTCTGTCTCAAAAAAAGGAAAAAAAGAAAGAATTTTGGAAGTACAGAAAAGTTACAAGAGACTACAAAGGGTAATTTCCATATACCCTTTACCAAGTTTCCTTTCCTTTAAGGGAAATATACATAACCATAGTATACTTATCCAAATGAAGAAATTAACATTCGTTCTTATAGGGGTGGCTATGCTGGGCATTGTAGAATATTTAGGAGCATTCCTGGTCTCTACCCAAAAGATGCTGGTAGAATCCTCTTCCATGTAGTGACAATCAAACATGTCTTCATATATTGTCCCTGGGAAACAAAAGCACCTCTAATTGAAATTGAAATCACTGTTGTAGTTTTATATTTTACATTTAGGTCCATGACTCATTCTGAGTTATGTTTGTATAAGATGTAAGCTGTGTATCAAGCTTCATTTTTTCATATGTACATTCAATTGTTTCAGTGTCATTTGTTGAAAAGATTAAGCTTTCTCAACTAAACTGAATTTGTACTTCTATAAAATTTGGTAGACTATATTTATGGGTGCTCTGTTTGTTTCCACTGATCTATGTGTCTTCCTTTCTCTAAAATCACACTATCTTGAATACTATAGCTCTATAGTATGTCTAGAAATTGGATCTTTTTTTCGTTTTTGGAGTTCTTTTGGCTATTCCAGTTCTTTTATCCTGCGTATAGATTTTAGAATCAGCTTGTGAAATTAGTAAAAATGCTTGTTTAAATTTAGAAAAATTATCTCAAGTCTATAAATTAAGTTGGGAGAGAACTGACATCTTTCCAGTGTTTATCATTTCCGTTAAGAAACATGGTGTATTTCTCTAGTTAGATATTCTTTTGGGTTCTCTCAGTAGTGTCTTATAATTTTCAGTGTGTATGTCCTACATTTGACATATGCATAACATTTTATTTGGGTTTATGTGCAAGCATGTGCTATTATAAATGGTGTTTTAAAATTCAGGTCCATACAGTTCATTGCTGACAATAACAATTGCTGACTTTTGTATCTTGTCCTTGTATCCTATGATTGTACTAAACTCATTTACTCTCACTTTTTATAGATTGAAACTTTTTACATGGACAGTCAATGATATCTGCAAAATAGAGATTATGCCTTCTGTGAATGTGGAAACATCTGAAATCTCACTTTTTAAATTCTTAATTTATCTTCTAGGTAACTTCACCAGCCAAGCTTCTGTCAACTTACTTTCTGAAATTCGTATTATGAAAATAATAGGTGCATTGTATTTGCCTTTTTAAAATTACCCATTCCTCTATTATCAGAAGATTTGGGTTTTTTCCAAGGGTGCGTCTCTCTACTGCCATTAAGAAACTTATCACTAGATTGATACTAATGAAGAATTATTGATACATTTCTACATTTTCATTTTGACTAAATTTCAAATTAGCTAGTTGGAAGACTTTTACAAATATAAACAAATACTTGTTATTTAAATATGTCAATCATTCCCTGACATGTATATATCGCCAGAGAGGAATTCTCCACTAACCATGACTTCTAAGTGGCCATGCGTTTTACCACATGAACTCATACCTCTATCCCAACTAAAGGGAAGAAGGAATAAGGCAACTGTCCTAAGTGCAACTGATTAATAGGCTGGCTAATAATCTGTGATGTATGTCATGCAGCTTAAAACGATGGATTGAGATAACTGTGCTAGGAATTAAAACCACAATCTGAAAAGAATTTGCCCCTAATCAGCTTGAAATATAGAGGAAGTTGTAAAATTTAATTAAAATAAGCATTGGAAAGCTGAAGGAGTGGGGGGAAAAAAGATACCTAGTCGTGAGTGAAGAAGTCAGTCAGTAAGAAATGGACAGATAATTCTAGCCCAAGAATATGGGGAGGGGGTGGGGAAAGGGAGGGGAGAAGGGCGGTTGGGTGGTGGGAGGGTGACCAGAAAGATCACCTATATATCTGTCTAACAAGGGTACAAGAGAACTTTTCTAGAACTAGAATATAAATGTTTTGATGCAATGACTAAGCAAATGACATGAAATTTATGTTAACCAGCTTGATGAAAGTATTTCAAATTGTATATGAAACAGTACAATGTACCCCATGTTTGGATTAATGTATACAGCTATCAATTAATAAAAAAAAAAAAAAAGAAATGGACAGATAGCTAAGAGAAGCATGGAGGTTGGCAGAGGGACCAAACTTGGGCGCCACGTCATGCCTAACGACTTTCTAGTTCAATCTATGTGGACCTTCTGTCAAATCCCTTTTCTCAGGATAACACAGACTCTTTGTGCGTTACATATTAAAGTTCTATTGAGACTATTTCACATGGATAAATTAGGAAAGAAGGAAAGACAAGTTTGTTTATGAACATCAGGTATTACATTAAGAAAGCAGAATTAATGGCTAAGCTTGCCTCTTTGGCAAGTCAAAGCAGACGAGTCAATAGCAAAAAAGGGCCTTATTTCTTTTTTGTTTGAGATTTCTAATTTTTTTATTTAAGAATATTAGGGGGTACACGTCTTTTGTTTACATACTTTGTTTTTGTACAGATTGAGTCAGAGTTAGTGTGCACAGTATGAACTGGAAGCCCTTCATCTAAGTGAAACATCACAAAAGTGGACATAGGGCTTTATGTCTAATGAGCAGGCCTAAGAATGGGAGATTAGGGACTTGAGGCATGATTATGAAGTGAAACTATTTTTACGTTATATTCAGGTTGGAGAGGAACGACTTTGTTCCAGCTCTACATTATGCTATATAATGTAGAGTTCTAAGAGCTGAGCGCTAAGAATACTTAATTTTCTCAATACATGTGGCTACTTTAGGGAGGAGTGGGCAATACCTATTTTCTCTTGCTTTTACTTCTCACTAATTTAAGGGCTAAGGAACATATATTCACATTATCTTTAAGCTGGATCAATTCCTGTTTTACAAAAGCCAAAGTCATATTAACAGCCTCTACAGCATACGCAATCAGGCCCCCTGGTTACCTGACTTAATGTTCTATTCAATCTCCTCCACACACACATTGCAGAGGCGCTGAGCTCCAGAGGAACCTCAAAGCCTTTGCCCTTATTTCACCTTCCACATGAAATACTCTTTCCTCTCTTGTCCACTTGCATGTTTTAACCATACTGAATACTCCTTTTACAGAAAGCACCACAGGTTGAGCGGAAATGATCCAATAAGCTATTAGGTGCAGGGAACAAAAAGGATAAACAATAATGGCTCACCCCCTTCTTCAGGTCTATCACTTTCTTGATGAAATCGTCCTTGTATACTTATGGAGGTTGTAATTCACTTCCATTCTTCATCATGTCACCCTTCTAACCCCCCTGTTTTTTTCTCCATAGCATTGTCAAAATCTAAAATAAAGCATATTTACTTATTTATTATTTTCATTTTCTATCTTCCAACACTAGTATGTGAACTTCAAAAGAGAAAGGATTTTTGACTGGTTTCCTCACCATACTTAGAATAGTACCTGGCAGAAATTAAATAAAATATCAAAATATAATATGCACATATAAAAAAAAATTATAAAGAACTGATACCATTTACTATGAGTCTGTTAAGTATCAGACATAATGGCAACAATTTATACATACTCCTGGTAATCCTTAAATTAGTTCTGCAAAATAGGTATAATTATACTCAAAGAATATTTCTTAAATTGAGTTAGTGATTATCTGACACTTTGGGATAAGAAAAATATCTTAACTCATTAGGTAGATTTGGGATTCCCTCTGGTTAGAATATGGTTTTCACATTTCCTCCATCACACAGACATTTTAAAAAGGAAGCATGAGATTCACCAAATTTGTTTGGTGAAGACGTTGTGAGTGCAAATAGCAGATCCCAGTCTAGTTTGTTTAAAGAGAAAGGATTTTATTAAAAGCTATTGGGAAACTCACAGAATCTGTGGGAGAGCCAGATAGTCAAGTTCCAAGACTGTTTAGGCAGAAACAATGCCGAAATTATAATCACTGTCTACTCCAGCCGAGGACAATCAGCTAAATTGCTGCCATGGGGAACAGGCTACATCTTGCAGTTAGGGTGTCACTTCTTGACTCTCTGCCACCGCTACCTTTGGAGTTCAGTGTCTCTTCATAAACTCCACCATGTTCACTCAGAGGTGCAGGCTGCCTTGTCTGCTCCACGTGACATGTTTCAGAATTCAAGTCTGTTCAGCAGTCCCAAGGCACATGACTACTCTCTAGCTGTAAGAAAATGTGGAGAACTCATCTCTGTGATTTGCAGCCCTGCAATTTAATATGGAAAATTCACCAAACACAGGAGGATTTCCAAAAGATACTAACTAAACACATGATAAATGTCTGACAACGCTAAAATTTCAGTGTGAAATGCATCTCACATCAAGATAATTTTTCACTAGTAGATATGACTTGGGTAGCGTTTTATTTCTAATATTGTCCAATGTTTTCTACTTCAACTATGGTAAAGTATCTGAGTCAATGAATAAGACCCTAAACACTCTTTCTTCCGAAACAAGAGGGGGAACCAGGGCAATGCTTCCTACAAGGGAAGACCATGAGAATGTGGTGCCTTGAGAGGATACAGAGCTAGTCTAGCACACGCCACTCATTCAAACAATGCTCTGATTCCATCCACAGTAATACATTATTGAAAAGCTATTGTTGTCAATTTTTAAATTGATAGTTAATTACATGGCATGTTCCAAAGTGAGTCACAGATGAAGAATTAGTGTTTAAAATAAAATTTTAAATTCCTAATGTTTCTTGCAGAGTTTATGTGAGTTTTCTTTGTAAGTACTGTAAGTTTGGGAAGAGTAGTAAACATATATATTTAAAATTTTTTTTTCCTGATTCTTAAAGAATTCTCCTTGACTAAAATAACTAGCAAAAGAAAACAAGAATGAAGAGATTTTTTTTTAAAATATTAACTTTTAAATAGGTTATGAAATGGAAACCTATGAAATAGGTTTCATCCGTTATATGAAAACGGATCTAAATATCTCATATATATAGACAGGGATATGTAGAAATATGCATATATTTCCCCTTCAGTGCAACAATACCATGGCAAAACATGTCATATACATTTAAATCAAGTTTTTTATTTCATGTTCTGGTAAATAAAACCCTACTTGTGTTACCTGAACTCTTCCAATCATAGGTGATAAAAAACGCAAGAAAAAAGCCCCAAAAGCCTATTTTAAAATATTCTCTTAGATGACATTTAGGAAAAACAAATTAATATTTGTTTAAAATTATACCTAGATTTGACCACGTTCAGCCATAAAGGTATAACAAGAAACTAGCTTAATTGATCATAGGGTATCATTTTGTGAAAGTTAGAAAACAATGGAAGAGGTAGCAGTTTTAGATAAAATATTTGTTATAAGAGTAATAAATTCTGCAAAACCACTCTTTGCTTTTTAACGACTATGAAATATGCATTCCTTTAAAAATTGACAATGTAAAAACTTAAAAAAAATTTAACTTACCAAATATCATTTAGTAAAAATAAGCAAATACATTCACACACACATTTCCAGCCTTCATCTGTGCTTTTTTTTCACATAATTGGAATCATATTTTTTGATCTTTTAATTTATTTCAATTTATGTTTGCTTTTTATCAGTAATTGGACAGAGATTATCCATGAACATAAATATCCAGGCACATTTGTATCGTAGAAAGATAGATAGTAGAAATGGGATTACTGAGGTCACATGTTCTCAATGTGACACCTGCCAATTATCACACTGTCACACTAGAAAAAAAAAAAAAAACTTTTTTTCCTCGGGCCACAGTGGTCTATTAGGTTGGAATCATATTTTATACATATGCATAACGTTTTGCTTTATTGCTAAGAGAAAAATTACCAATAAAGCATATGCCATTTGTCATGCCATGACAAACTATTTGAAGTTACTTTAATGACTAATTAACTAGATTTTCCTCAGTTTTTATCATTAGTGTTATTAATCATATTCTGCATAAATATTTTTCTGTATTTTAGATTATTTCCCTAAGAAGGTGCAGACAGAATGGGGACCAAAGACCCCATTCTTGGCAAGAGAAAACACCCCCAACAAAAGGGAAAATTTTAAAAGTAAACTGAGTGGGGTGGCGCCTGTGACTCAAACCTGTAGGGTGCTGGCCCCATATGCTGGAGGTGGTGGGTTCAAACACAGCCCCATATTCCCACCAGCAGTGTAGAAGTGTTCCCTTCCCTTTTCTCCACATCCACACCAGCATCTCTGGATTTGGGATTTTGAGATGTGGGCTAATCTTACTGGAGTTAGATGATATCTCAAAGTAGTTTTGATTTGCATTTCTCTGATGATTAAGGATGATGAGCATTTTTTCATATATCTGTAGGCCATGCGCCTGTCTTCAGAGAAGTTTCTCTTCATGTCCCTTGCCCACCCTGAGATGGGATCACTTGTTCTTTTCTTGCTAATACGTTTGAATTCTCTGTGGATTCTGGTTATTAAACCTTTGTCAGAGACATAACCTGCAAATATCTTCTCCCATTCTGAGGGCTGTCTGTTTGCTTTACTTACTGTGTTCTTGGCTGTGCAGAAGGTTTTTAGTTTGATCAGGTCCCAGTAGTGTATTTTTGATGCTGCTTCAATTGCCCAGGGTGTCCTCCTCATAAAATTTTCGCCCAGACCGATTTCTTTAAGAGTTTTCCCAACACTTTCTTCTAGTATTTTTGTAGTTTCATGTCTTAAGTTTAAATCTTTAATCCGGTGAGAGTCTATCTTAGTTAATGGTGAAAGGTGTGGGTCCGGTTTCAGTCTTCTACAGGTTGCCAGCCTGTTCACCCAGCACCATTTGTTAAATAAGGAATCTTTTCCCCACTCAATGTTTTTAATTAGCTTGTCAAAGGTCAAATAATGGTAAGTAGCTGGGTTCATCTCTTGGTTCTCTATTCTGTTCCATACATCTTACCTCTCTATTTTTGTGCCAGTACTATGCTGTTTTGATCACTATGGATTTATAGTATAGTCTGAGGTCTGGTAGTGTGATTCCTCCTGCTTTGTTTTTATTCCTGAGTAATGTCTTGGCTATTTGAGTTTTTTTCTGACTCCATATAAAATGAAGTATTATTTTTTCAAGATCTTTAAAATACAACAGTGGAGCTTTAATAGGGATTGCATTAAAATTGTATATTGTTTTGGGTAGTATGGATATTTTAACAATGTTGATTCTTCCCAGCCATGAGCATGGTATGTTTTTCCATTTGTTAACATCTTCAGCTATTTCTTTCCAGAGTTTCATAGTTCTCTTTATAGAGATCTTTCACATCCTTTGTTAGGTAAACTCCTAAATATTTCATTGGCACTACTGTGAACGGAATAGAGTCCTTGACTGTTTTTTCAGCTTGACTATTGTTGGTATATATAAAGGTTACTGATTCATGAGTGTTAATTTCGTAGCCTGAGACTCCGCCACTGAATTCCTTGATCACTTCTAAGAGTTTTGTAGTAGAATCCCTGGTGTTTTCCAGATATGCTATCATATCATCTGCAAAGAGTGAAAGTTTGATTTCTTCTGACCTTATATGGATACCATTGATCGCCCTTTCTTCCCTAATTGCGATGGCTAAAACTTCCACGACAATGTTAAAGAGCAGTGGAGACCTTTCCTGGTTCCTGATCTGAGTGGAAATGATTTCAATTTAACTCCATTCAATACGATATTGGCTGTGGGTTTGCTGTAGATGGCCTCTATCAGTTTAAGAAATGTCCCTTCTATACCAGTTTTCTTCAGTGTTCTGATCATGAAGGGATGATGCATATTATCAAAAGCTTTTTCTACATCAATTGAGAGAATCATATGGTCTTTGTTTTTTAATTTATGTGATAAATTATATTTATAGATTTAAGTATATTGAACCAACCTTGAGACTCTGGGATAAAACCAACTTGGTCATGGTGTATAATTTGTTTGATGTGTTGCTGGATTCTGTTTGTTAGGATCTTGTTAAATATTTTTGCATCAATATTCATTAGTGATATTGGTCTATAATTTTCTTTTCTTGTCGGGTCTTTTCCTGGTTTGGGGATCAAGGTGATATTTGCTTCATAGAATGTGTTGAGGAGTATTCCTTCTTTTTCTATATTTTGATAGAGGTTGAGTAATATAAATATTAGTTCCTCTTTAAAGGTCTGGTAGAATTCTGATGTGAAACCATCTGGTCCTGGGCTTTTCTTTTTAGGGAGACTTTGTATAGTTGATGCTGTTTCAGAACCTGATATAGGCCTGTTCAACATTTCCACTTCGTTCTGGCTAAGTCTTGGAAGGTGGCATGCTTCCAAGTGTTGGTCAATTTTCTTCAGATTTTCATATTTCTGAGAATAAAGTTTCTTATAATATTGGAGAACACTTAGAGAGCTAAAAATAGACCTGCCTATTCGATCCTACAATTCCTCTACTAGGTATATATCCAGAAGACCAAAAATCACAGTATAACTAAGAATGTTTATTGCATATACATTTATACCAGAAGGTTTATTACAGTCTAATTCATAATTGCTAAGTCATGGAAGAAGCCCAAGTACCCATCGACCCACTAATGGATCAATAAATTGTGGTATATTTACACCATGGAGTATTATGCAGCCTTAAAGAAAGATGGAGACTTTACCTCCTTCATGTTTACCTGGATGGAGGTGGAATATATTCTTCTCAGCAAAGTATCTCAAGAATGGAAGAAAAAGTATCCAATGGACTCTGCCCTACCATGAAACTAATTTATAGCTTCCATATGAAAGCTATAACCCAATTATAGCTCAAGAATATGGGGAAAGGGGAAAGGGCGGGGAGGGGTAATTGGTGGGACCACACCTATGGTGCATCTTACAAGGGTACATGTAAAACTTACTAAATGTAGAATATAAATGTCTTAACACAATAACTAGGAAAATACTGTGAAGGCTATGTTAACCAGTTTGATGAAAATATTTCAAATTGTATATAAAACAAGCACTTTGCACCCCACGATTGCATTAATGTACACAGCTATGATTTAATTGGTTTGGTTTTGTTTCATTGAGACAGAGTTTCAACACTGCCACCTTGGGTAGAATTGCAGTGATATCATAGTTCACCACAATCTCAAACTTTTGGGCTCAAGGAATCCTCCCACCTCAGCCTCCCAAGTAACTGGGACTACAGGCACCCACCACATCACCCGCTAGCTTTTAGAGACAGGGTCTTTACTCTTTCTCAGGCTGGTCTCAAACTCCTGAGCTCAGGTGATTCACCCACCTGGGCCTCCCAAGGTGCTAAGATTACAGGCCTGAGCCACCTCGCCTGGCCCAATGACTGTTTATTATCTTATGTTTGTTCTTCATATATTTGAAACAATTTCAAAGGAAATAAAATTATATTTTATTCTAGTAATTATATTACTAAATGTATAGTAAATAGTATTTTTGGTGTAAACACATCTCTTGTATCCAAACACTTGATTATCAAACATTTTGGAAGTAAAGGAATAGGAGCAAAGAGTTATAAAACGTCTCAGAAACAAGTCTTATAAAACGAAGAATTAGCAGCACCCGCTGTAGCTCAGTGAGCAGGGCGCCGGCCACATACACCGAGCCTGGAGAATTCAAACCTGACCCAGGCCAGCTAAACAGCAATGACAACTGCAACAACAACAACATAAAAAAAAAAAAGAAAGAAAGAAAAATTTTTCTGAGTATTCCTATTAACACCCTGTGTGAGAGTGACTTGCAGAATCCTGGTAATTGAATACAGCCTCTCCTTCCCCCGTAAATGTAATTCACTAAATATGTACTGATGAAGTATCACTAACAGATGTTTCCTTTTATCTTTTAGACCAAACCATGCTCCTTCCATAACTTGCCTAATATACTGTATTAGGTAATAGTCCCAATTACGACCTGATTCTTTTACTATCCCCTCCATTTATTTTTTTCTGAAAAGGCCCAGTTTTCAGTGCCCTGAAAAGCCTGCAAGTGGGAAGTCACTGCATTTGCTGGTGCTGCAGTACTAATTAGGTCTGTCCCCTTTAACATGTTTTAGGTGACTCCAGCTGTGCTGTCCTTCACTTTAGAAGAGATATGAACAATGAGAAAATGAGCAAAAAAGGACATGAGGATTAAAGAGAGACTAAAGCTCTGAGTCAGGAAGAAAGAAATGTCTGGCTACCTTTTTCCTTTGATAGAAAATTAGGAAGAAGGGGCGGTGCCCGTGGCTTAAGGCTTAGGGCACCAGCCCCATATACCGGAGGTGGCAGGTTCAAACCAGCCCTGGCCAAAAAACGGCAAAAAAAAAAAAAAAAGGAAAGGACTTATGCACAAGGCCACAGAAATATATGGTCTAGACCCACCTTAACGGAATGCAACCCACTGAAAACATTATGAGAGTAAATCTAAAAGTCTTTACTGGGACGCAACAATCCCAGGCCCACAGGTACAGGATAAGGACTAAGTGAATTAGTAGCCATGTGTTCAATGTTTTTAATTTGCTTAATTGATCTGAATACTCAAGTTTTTACTCCTGAAATCAAACATTGTGTAGTTGAGTATTTCAGTCACAAGGTGGCACTAAGTGACTAGATTTATTAACAACCTCACCGTGAGACTTCTCATTACAAAGTGTTCAAGTACTGGGCTGCTTTTCACAGTACTATTGGTGTCTTTTTTAACATTGAAGAACTATATAGCTTTGAAAATTGTGTGTATTTCTGACAATCGTAAAATGTTTCCATGTTGAAAAAAGGTGAATTTATAAATACTGTGACTAATTCACTTTTTTTCAATTTGAGATTAATATGAGGATCAAATGACTAGGTTACATGGTCTGCATTTGTTAGAGGGAAAGTTCAAGTTGAATTGAGCTCTGCACCCAGGGGGTATGCTGTAACTAATTTGCATTTTTAATGTTATTTCCAAAATTTCATCACACTAACATGCAAAACCTCTATTTGGACAGATAAAACAGAGAGTTTAAAATATAACAAATATTACTTATTCATTATAACGATGATCTGAAGATTTTGATAGATGTAGGGAAAAAATCAGTTTGCCTGAAGAATCTAACACTGGAACTGTTTTGCAAGCAAATTCTTCTTACTTTTACAGATCTGAAATAAGAGATAATCCTAAACTCAAGTCATTTTCCAGCAGAACCTCATAAATTCACCCAGGCAAAAAAGATTTATTGCAAGAATTCTTGTCTGCAGTGGAAATTTGCTGCTCTGATCACTCCAAAGGTTAAAATTTGCTCAAGGAAACAGTTCTAAAACAGAGGTTGTAATTTAAAGAAATTTCATCCTTTCTGATTGCCAGAGATCAAGGTGGTTCAATTTGATCTTGATCTCAAGACACGATACCATTTTTGCAAACTCATAAACACATCTGAACAGTATTTGTATGCTATTTACAAAGACATATGTTTGTAGCAAAATTGAAAGCATGAGCAGACATACTGATATGTCCAAATCATCAGGGCGGTGGCCTCTGGAGAGGAATTAAAGAAAATAGGATGCAAGAGGAGATTTTAATACTTATTAATTTTGTAAGAGAAATGACGGGCGTTTACTATTGTGTGTGCAAGTGGTTGTTATATTATTTCCCTTTGTTTTTTCTTTTTAACAGGTTCAGTTAAGTAAAGAAGAAATAAATACATAGATAAAGCTCCCAGGGGTCATTGGACTTTTCCTCCCACAAGTCTATCAAGTCAAAAAAAGAAATGGGCCAGGAGCTCACGCCTGTGATCCCAGCCCTCTGGGAGGCTGAGGCAAGAGGATGGCTAGAGGCCAGGCGTCTGGGACCAGCATGAGCAAGAGGGAGACATCATTTCTACAAAAAAATAGAAAAATTAGCCAGGCATAGTGGTGTGCACTGGTAGTCCCGGGTCCTTGAGTGACTGAGGCAAGAGGGTTGCTTAAGCTCAGAAGTTGGAGGTTGCAGTGAGCTATGATTACAACACCTGCACTCTAACCCTGGCAACAGAGAGAGACTCTGTCTTAAACCAAAAAAAGGAAAGAAACAGAATATGTTCAAGATGAAGCCGCTTTTGCACTTAGAGTCTGAAGGTCATGAAGCCATAAGAAACCAGGATGGCTTATTCTGATTAGAAGTTGATCAGTGGGCAGGTGGGTTCTTACCTTTTTATCCTTGTTATTTTCTTAAAAATGTCTTTTGCTAAATTCACATCTGGTGAGAGCCTTACTGTAGATAATGGTCTCGCACACCCATAGAGACGGTTCTGGGTGAAAAGAGGGGGTGGAAGTAGAAAGCTGATGGTCAAAGGGGAAGGAAATCTCAGGCAGGAGGAATAGAATTTTTCTTTCTTATTTTTAGTTCTATTGCACAATGTGGTGCATATAGTTATTGGTAGAGTGTGGGACATTTTTAAATTGCTAAGAGAGTAAATTTTTTTTTTTTTTTGAGACAGAGCCTCAAGCTATCCCCTTAGGTAGAGTGCCGTGGCATCACAACTCATAGCAACCTCCAACTCCTGGGCTCAAGCGAGTCTCCTGCCTCC